>ML816518.1:0-24125 GCA_009831015.1 Picea engelmannii
CCTATTGTGTCATTATTGTAAATCCTTCAATCCTATCCCAAGTTGTTCTTAAGGGGGGATGTTAGGATATTTAGACACTTAGGAGTTAGTTAAGATCTACTTGATCTAATATGTCATTAGGTAAAAGTGTGTTTCTTTAGTATTCATTAGTATGCATTTAGGCAATCTGACGGTCATGATATGTTCCCGACATAGAGTGATCCAACGGTTCATACTCTCCTCGATCTTAACGGCCATTGATCCGTGGCTTAACACCCGATTGGTCCATGATCTCTATTTAAAGAGCATGGAGGGTCATTTGCCGATGATCGATTGTGAGAAACTCTCTTGTAAAATATCTCTGTAATCTTTTTCTTTGCATTAATAAACTGCTCCAAGTGGCCGCATTGGCTGGGGCCGTGGATGTTTTCCCATAGGGGTTTTACCACGTGAAAACATCGGTGTGTTGATCTTTGATCTGGTTATGTGAGTGGTTACTGAAGGTGTTCGTCCTCTGTTGGAATACCTGTGTTGTCGAACAGGATCCAGTGCACTGTGCACATATCACCTTTCTAGTGCAAAGTTGGATTTGTGGATCTGTGCCTGTAATAATATTGAAGGAGACTAATAAAGAAGTGTAAGAGTTGGTGGACATATCCCCACACTGGGGTGAACCATGTATATCCTGTTTTGATGTGATTTGTGTGATGTTGTTAATGTTGTTTATCTGTTAATGTATTGATATTTATATATGTTAGATATATGTGTGAATGCTTAGTTCTCTATTGATGGTAAATTGATGCTAGATCTGAGTTAATGCTATGTGTTAAGAGAATGGAAGTATTTGATCTAATCATTACTGCATTGTTTTGTATTTAGGGTTTAATCTGTGATGTGAATGGGATTTATGAACTAATGCATGTTATTGAGTAAGTTCTCTCTTAAGTATTGTAATCAAAGATCTGTGTCCTAGCTAGGTTATATACACCTAAGTCCTACAAACCCCCCTGCCTCTACCTCAGGTGAGACTTCATCTCCTTCGCAGGTGTTGCCAAAAGGCTAGTAGTTAGGTTTTTTTTGGTGCATTGTTGAAGTGTTGAACCCTGGGTCTACCCCTATGCCAAAAAATGGTTCCATTGTCGGGACATGAAACTATGATTGTTGGGAACTGAAGAAAAGAGAAACTTATGTCTGTACAGTTGTTGTTGTAGTGCGCAATATTCTACTTAAGTTGTGAAACTTCGTGCTAAAAAAGGAACCAGATCTGAAGAAAAGAGGTAAGATCTTAAAGCTTTATGCTCTGATAAAGGTAAGATCAATGGAAATTTTTTCTTTGAAAGTATGAATCTAGGTATGTTTGATAGATTTTGTCCTTGTCTGAAAACTAGGGCACAACTAGAAGAAAGAGTCGATCTGAATATATTTGATAGAGATAGTGAAAGATATGTCATTTCTATACATAGAAAGGATTTTTGGACTAACAAGTGGATGCAAGAACCTAGAAAGAATTTTTGTAGATTAAAGGCCCATCACTGTGATCCCAATGCATAGTGCAAGAAAGGTTGGTGATCATTTAAAAGAAAGAGAGGATTGACACTGTGTTATAATTGCAGAAGATCGAGACATCTTGCTAAGGAATTCCCTGGTATAGGTCCTATTTGTCTTTTTTGTAAAGCTATTGGCCATGAAGTTGAGGATTTCCCTAGAATGATTGCCAAAGCTGAAAAGATGAACATGAGACCAAAAAACTATGAAGAAGGTCTAAGGACTAAGGATATGTTAGAAAACCAAAAAGAATTAGAGACTATGTTATTATAGCTGAAAGAAACATTGAATGATCACAAAGATATCAGTCTACCAGAGACCTTAAAAAAGAAGCAACTCATAGAAATAAGAATAGGAGAATTCAACATAGACTGTGTCTTCGATGAGGAAACATAGGTGAATATTATGCCAGAAATCACTTGGGAAATTTTGGGAAAGCCTGTTATAGTACCTTTATTGGGAAGGACAGGCTTGTTTAAAGGAAAGATGATAACCCTATGTGGAAGAGTTACTAATGTACCTATGATTTATCATGAAACATCGACCGAAGAAGAATTTGAAGTCATTAAGTTTGTTGAGAACAATGCCCCTTTTCCACTTTTGTTAGGGAAGGATTGGATTCAAAAAGATCAGATCCGAAGGAAAGAAGAGGAGGAAGCTATAGAAAAAAAAGAGCAAGAATTAAGGGACTTCATAGCTAGAAAAATAACACAAATAATAGAAGAACAAGAGGATAAGTTGAAGCAATAGAGGACCAGAGAACTAGCCATTGAAGCTTTAAGAATAGAAGAAGTTTTAGAGAACCTGTCCATATAGGAAAGAAGTGCATTCACCCCAGAAATAGTAAGAGAAGAGGTATTACCTTTGAACCCTTTGAAACACCCTCAACAATGCGAAGTTATTGTGTTAAAAGAAGATAAGAATAAAAATGGAAAGAGGAATCTTGAGACTCAAATCACAGGAAAGAAGGCTAGGAATCTTAGTAAGAAGAAAGCAAAATTTGAAAAAATGCAGGAAGTTCCAGAGAAGACTTGGCAGAAGGCAGGCTTGCAGAACTTGAACCTCATCGGAATAGTAGAACCACATAGAATGGAACTTTTCCATGACAAAGCTATATAACCATTGGAGGTGTTCCAACCATTAGAATAATTCTCTAGAACAGCTAGAAACACAGTTATTTCCAGAAATATTTTGATTGGACCGTTTAGACCGTTCCAGAATGGATGGATTTGTATTGATTGAGGCATTCCTGCCCTTTGGAGGAATCTGTTATGACATTTCTTATTTAATTTGTCGGATGTTGCGCTAAGACCACTTTTTGCAAACTAAGATATTTGAGATAACAGAGAATTGATCACATACCGTGCTATGCTATCTAGACCTTGCGATTCATTCGATTACTTGGTTTGTCTATTCTCCTACCCGATATTTGTGATTACAAGTGTGAATGTCGGGCGAGCATAACACACTAGAGAAGTCTTTAGAGGAGTTTTGATTGACATCAAGGTTGAGAAATTTACGTCTATAGGAATACAGGCATCATCGATGGGTGGATTGCAAGCATCCCCCTCGACTAGATGTCGATATAGTCGAACCACGATTGAGAAAATAATCAAACAACACGACGATCTAGCTAACGTGAAGCAGATCCCATCAGTCTTGCCTAACTACACCGTGTCGTTGGCTGGTGTAGTTAGCCATGAAAGTGTCTCACGTGAATTTAAGTACACGCTCATCATTTCATACCTCCTGAAGGGGATATGTGCAGTTGGACCCCAGTTGGGACTGATCCCATCTCTCAAGATCAACGAATTCAACCTTGGAGACCGAAATAACTATGTGATGCTCACACCACATAGGTACTTGATGAAGATGACTGGGAAGAATCCCAAGATAGTTCCCTAGACATGGATTAAGGAGCTTGTGTGCTCCATGATCTTGAACATAATGAATATCCCCCACTTAGGTCGATATCAGGAGGTTAACGCTTGCGTTAAACTCCTCTTGTCATGCTATCATGGAGGTTATATTTTGTTAGATAGGAACATCACTGTCGATGTGACATTGATCCACTTGATCATTGGAATAAGCATGCACGGACTGAAACCTCATCATTTCTACCCAGGGAAGATGTTAGATCACTCCCTGGCACAACGAATAAATGAATCCTATGGTGATGTAGAGAAGGGAAAGCGAGGCTACAAGGTAGCCTCCATAGAGGATGGCGTAGTGCACCTTGCTTGCCAACTGATCGTTGGCAAGCTCGTCCGAAAGTGTGTCGAAGGAATGCAGATGAAATGGGTGAGTTACCTTGTAAACAAGTTGGAGAAGGACTGTTGCGAAGTGCATGACCAAGGATAAAAATTCCATTTCAGTTAGTTACTGATCTTAATTGCATTTGTCACTTGGAAAATGTCAAAAAGAGAATCCTTCTTGGAAGTTGAGCCATCACAACCATTGGTAGTGAGGTTCACTACCTTGTGGTATACGAATGATATGGCGAAGTAGTGGCAGTCGAATGTTGTCTCCCATACCTATTACCTACAGCTGAATTGCACCATCAAATCCTTCCCCCAAATGAAATTGAATACACTCCATCAGTACATGCCACAAGAAAAGTTCTGCATAGACCGACACTTCATCTACATCATCATGCACATGGATGAAAGTAAGGAAGAGCTACAGTCTTAATATAAGTTGACCGAGGAAGACATGGAGTAGATCCCTAAGGAATGGCCAACAAAATTCCTTGTACTAGTGGAGGATGCAGAACTTTCTGACCTCGACATGATCAGAAGCCCATTATTCACTTGGGTCGAACATGATGGACAAAGAAGCTTGGCACGTGAGGAACAAATAGCTCACAGAGAAGATTGCGGTCAAAGAGGCAGTAACTAGAGCACTTTGCTCTATGTCAGGCTTGGCACAGGAGGAACCAGAGTCAAATGAGATGCAAGTGGGGAAGCTCATCGAATCCATTCAACAACTTCAAGAATGGATAATAGAGTTATAACTCCAAGCAGTATGTAACACTCTACAAGAAGTGAGTGACCAGAGGGAAGAAGCTGCCATGAACACAATAGAAAGAATCAAGACATTGGCCTCATAATGTAAACAATTAAGTGATCAAAGTGTACAGACCTATGATCTCCTTGCAGAAGATCCAAAGATGAGGAGATTGGAAGGACGGCTCCAGGAGGCGAAGCAGCAGGCCTCCACTATGAAAGCACAGATGAATTTTCTTACCGCAGTTGAGAAAATGAAGAGGTCTTAGGAGTAGCACACAGTCCAGCAGTAGGTTACTTCCATCCAAATAAAGGTTATGGAAGTGGCACAGAGACTCCAACCAGTGCAGGACAAAGCCTGCATTATTATTGAAGAGATCAAGGGACAAGGATCATATCTGGAACAGATGGTCGTGGTAGTGGAACAATGCCTGAAAGGGCATGTCACTGAGAAAGTAATTCACAAGTTCATTGAGCATGAGGCTCTAGAAAAGTAGCAAGTTGAGGCATCTCAAGCTAATATCGAGGCCTTCAAAGTAGAGTTGTCTGGATTGTAGTGACTCGAGATGAGCCACGGGTGAGTGTTGGGGGCCTGTTGGCCCTTGACCAAATTTTGAGAGAACATTGGTCGTGTTTGACCATTTTTGGGACTTCGACAGGTTGGTTGAAGATGGAGCACCCAGGCGAAGTAGAGATCAAGGGATCTTGCTAGATTTGTGGGATTTTTTGGATTTTAGGGTTTATGTAATGGGTATGGGATGTCAGCCCATATTTTTTCCCATGTTTAGGCCTTTTTTTAATGTATAAATAGGTATCTAAGTGATTGTAAGAAGGGGGAGTTGGTTATGTGCACAATATGTTGTAAGAGGTAGATCTGGTTGGCTTTGTGCAAGTACATGTAAATTTCTATCTTAGTGCAAGTGATTGTAAGAGGCTTTGTGCAGATATACTGTGTAAGGCTCTATTCCTTGACCTGATTTTGAGGAAGGAAGATTTGGCACGTTGTGCATAGATCACCTGTCTAGTGTGAAGTTGGCTCTATGGCTTTGTGCCTGTAAGAAGATTGAAGGAGACTAATAAAGAAGAAGAAGAGTTGGTGTATGTTTCCCCACACTGGGGTGAACCACGTATATCTTGTGTTGATGTGCTTTGTGCAATGTTGTTGATGTTGTTTATGTTGTTTATATGTTAATGTATTGATCTTTATATATGTTAGATAGATGTATTACTGAGCATGAAGTAATCATCACGTCTATATAGCTAATGTGAAGCATATCCCATCGATCTTACTAGACTATATCCCACCTTTGGTTGGTGTGATTAACCGCGACAACATACCACAGAAATATGAGTACACTTTGATCACCGCATACATCCCAAAAGGAATACGTTTAGTTGGAAGCCAGTTAGGAAAGATCCCACTACTGAAGAATAACAACTTTAACCTTGGTGACATAAATAACTACACTATGCTCACACCCCACCGATACCTAACAAAGACAACTAGGAAGAAGCCTCGCCTGGTCTCCCAGCCATGGATTAAGGAGATCGTGTAGTCCACTGTGCTAGGCGTGATGAAGATTCCCCATTTTGGATATCACCAGGAGGTTAACTCTTGCGTTAAACTCCTCTTGTCATGCTACCATGGAGGATACCCGTGGCTCGATCTATGGATTTTTGTGGATCTGGCATTGATCCACTTGATTACAATATTAAGCATGAAGGGACCCAACCCTCAACATTTTTATCCAGGGAAGGCCTTGGAAAACTCTCTGGCACAATGCATCAAGGAGGCTTACGATGAATTCAAAAAGGGAAAGCGAGTCTACAAGGTAGTCTCTATCCAGGATAGTGTAGTTCACCTCGCTTACCAACTCATAGTTGGCAAGCTCATTAGTAAGAACTGCCCCACACAGGTCACTGGGTTCATGGTGGACCTCACAGGAAAATGCGTGGAGGGCATGTAGATGAATTGGGTGATTTACCTCGTCAACGAACTTTAGAAAGAGTGTCATGAAGCTCAAGACCAGGGATATGAATTCCACTTTAGCTAGATGATCGTGCTGATTGTATTTGTCACTTGGAAAATGCCCGAATGAGCCACCTTTCTGGAGATTGAACCATCAAATTCATTGGTCGCTAGGTTCTCTACCTTGTGGTACAAAAATGACATGTAGAAGCAATAGTAGTCAAATAGTGTGTTCCATGCATAATATCAGCAACTGAATATTTCCATTGAAGCATTTCCATGCATGACACCACACACTTTGCACCACTATAGATTGATAGCCAAGTTTCACGCAGATCGACATTTTATCTATATCATTGCATGCAAATATGAGAACAAGGAAGAGTTACATTCATATTACAAGTTGAAAGATGAAGACATGGAGCAGATCATGGAGTGGCCAAAGATTTTCCTTGTACTTGTTTTTGATGTCTAACTCTCCAATGTTGACATCATAGGAAGCCCCCTAGTCACCTAGTTGGAGCATGTTGAAAAGTTTAGTGGGATAAAGAAGAATAAAAAAAAGGAGGAAGTCCAAAATATAGAGACTGATGAGGAGGACAATGCCTCTGAAGAAAATGGATTCTTCTTGTTAGGAGGAGGAGACAAAGAAAATGGACAAGGAGGAGGGGATGAAGGAGAAAAGAAATGAGAAGGAAAAGCTACATTGCCGAAAGACCCCCCTACTGAAATAATAACACTGTAGAAGAGGAATGTTTCTTCACAGAAACCTCCAGCAAGAAAAAATACATGTGCCAACAAGCCCCAGTTATAGTCCATGATCATGGAGGATGACATCAGTTTGGTCCACAGACTTATGGAGGATGCTTTCGAGGACATATTGTAGAGATATGGAGCAAAGAAGGAGGAGTTGTATGAAAGGGTCGAGAAGGAACTAAAGGAAATTCAACAAGCTATTCATTTGGTCTGTGCAATACCTACTGCACCTTCCTCATCACCGATTGTAGAATTGGGGGATGAACCAACGTAATTAAGAAAACTTGCATATGTGGCAGAGGCTCGACTTCAGAAAATCCAGAAATAAAAGGAGAAGGCTACATAATCATTGAAACAAGAGAAAGAGGAAGTCTTAGAGAAATTATGAGTAGCACGGTACTGTGTAATCGCCTATGAAAATGAGAGAGACGAGTTTTGCGTGATGCTCAAGGAGAAAAAAGCGAAGCTACAAGGATAAAAGGACTAGTTTCTCATAGCGTAGACTACAGTCAAACAAGTGGTGAATAAAGCATGTCGCTCTATGCCAGGCTTGGCATAGGAGGAACAAGAGTCGGTTGAGGTTCAAGTGGTGAAGCTCACTGAGACCATCCATTGGATTCAATCGAGGATAATGTAGTTGGATATCCAAATAGTACCGAGCACCCCGTAGGAGATGCCTGACCATAGGAAGGAAGCAGCTAAGAACATAGTAGTAAACATCAGAGCCCTCACCTCAAAATGCAAACATCTGAGCAATAAAAGCATGTAGACTTACAAACATCTCACATAATATCCAGAGCTTAGGAAAGTGGAAGCACAGTTATAGGAGGCTCAACATCAAGCATTTTCAGTACAGGAACACATGAAGCAACTCATCGTAGTTGAAAGAATTAAGATCTCCTAGAAATAGTGTGTGGTACAACAACATATTACTTCCATCTAGGGTAGGGTAATGGAAGTCGCACAGAAACTAGAACCTATGTAGGATGAAGCCTGCAAGGTACTTGAATAGATTGAAGGACAAGACTCGCAACTAGACCAAGTGGTTGCAACAACGGAATAACACTTGGAAGGGCATGTTACATAGAAAATGATCCAAGATCTCATTGAGCGGGAGGCTCAGGAAAAGCAGAAAGTCGAGGTAGCTCGAGTGAATATCGAGGCCTTCGAAGTGGCATTGACCAGACCTAAGTGACTCAGGACGAGTCACGGGTGAGTCTTGGGTGCTTGTTGGCCCTCGACCAAGTTTTGAGGAAACCTTGGTCAGGTTTGACCACTTTTTGGACTTCAACAGGTTGGTCGAAAATGGAGCACCTAGGTGGAGTTGAGATAGCATATCTCACTTGTTTTTCCAGCTATGTGGACCCATCAAAGGTTCATTATGGTTTTTGTAATGGTTTATGGGATGTCGGCCCATGGGTTCTCCCATGTTTAGGCCTTTTTGTAAGGAATTGTAAAAGTATAAATAAGTGTAAGAATGTATTATAGAAAGAAGAAATGTAAGAGAGAAAAGTAGCTAAGTGCAAGAGGTTCTGAGTTGCTTTGTGAAACAGAATGTGTATGTAATGCTTTGTGCTCAATAGAGAAGGTGGCTCTGTGCCTTGACCTAATCCAAGGAAGGAGGATCTAGTGCTTAGTGCGCAGATCTCTTGTCCTCTGCGAAGTTTGGATCTGTGTCTTAGTGCACAGGAGCAGATGAATGTAATAGATTGAAGAATAATAAAGAAGACGAACCAGTTGGTGGATGTAGCCCCACACTGGGGTGAACCACGTATATCTTGTGTCTTTGGTTTGCTTTGTGCTTTGTTGATTATGATATGAATATGCTCAGTGATTTTCTTATTATGTATGTTAGATAGATCTATTGATGCTTAGTGTTTTAGTTAAGATTGAATGAATGTTAGATCTAACTCAGTGCTATGTGATAAATGATCGAAGTGCTTAATATTTATTGTTAGTTCACCAATCTATCTTAGGGTTTGTTCTACGATGTTAATGAAGCTAATGAACTAATGCACAACCTCTTCTAAGTGTTGCTAGAGTACTCTGTGAAGTATTATTATCACAGATCTGTGTCCCATCTTGGTTATAGACACCTAAGTCCTGTAACCCACCCTGCTTCTACCTCAGGTGAAACTTCGCCTGCTTCTCAGGTGTTTCCAAAGTGACCAGTAGTTAGGGTTTTTTTGGTGCATTGTTGAAGTGTTGAACACTAGGTCTACCACTATGCCGACAAGACATATAAGAAAATCATTTTTGTGGTTTTCTCCCACATTGGATTTCCACATAAAATACTAGTGTATTGTGCATTGTGTGGATGTGTACTCTATTATTGTTTATTATACATTGAAGGATGTTAATGTTATATGATCCAATAACATATTAATGATGAATTGATGAACATTCTTGAATAAGTTAAAGGAATATGCATTGTGGTTAAAAGGATTAATAAGTTGTATAAATTTATCATTACTAATTCACCCCACCTCTCATTAATCTAAAAATGGAACTTACACCATCACCAAGGTTGTGGGTGAAAATTATTTTGAGCTCAACATTCCCCCCTTCCTTGGCTTGCACCCATTGTTCAATGTGGATCTCCTTCATCCATATTTTCCACCATTATTGGACACCTTAGAGATAGTAGAACAATTGAAACCAACATAGCTCAACCTTGACTACATGGAATAGGAATCCACTAATCATATCATGGACACACAGGTCAAGGGAATTCACCAGCATATTATCCATCTTTATCGGGTTATCAAAGCAGGGCAGATCCTGCACCAAGGCAAGTGGCTCACACGGGGCCAAATTCAGCAGAAATTTTCTCATGTGATGGAGGAAATGAATGAAATGGAGACCATTGATTCCTAAGGGGGGAGGATTTATCTAGGTGTATATCGATTTCCACCCACCTATTTCAAATATCTCATCTTAACATTTTTTCTATTTTTGGAGTCTTGAACTTCTAGGGTTTTTTTGAGGCCCTAAACAACATTTTTAGGGATCTCCATAGTCAAACAATAAATAAAGTAAGAGTTTGAAGGAATAATGTGCAGTCTTGATAAACCTTTCCAAAGGGATATCATACACCTAAAACGAATATCATATGCAAAAGTTACGACCCTAGGAAGTTGATGTACTAACTTACCCCAATGGGGCCCACACAACTTTTGGTTCTTCATTTCCTTGGGTTATATTTTTGGATGTCTAGGGTTTTTGGATTCATGTTTTAGTAAAAATGATTTCATAACCTCATTTTAATCATATTCTTGAGAATGAGCACAACCATCACATCTCTTCTTAGAGATAAGCTGCCACTATTCTAGAAAGCTTGTTTTCAATCTGTATTTTACAGTTTCAACATATTTCTTTATTGAATAGAAGCGAATTTTACCGAATCTTTGTTATTGTTCCTTGTGTCTTTGTGTTAATAATAATAATAATATGTTTTCTGTTCATTCTTCTCATAAAATCCAGATCATCTGGAAAAAGGGTCATTTCACTCGTTTCAACGGAACCCCCTCCAAATATTAAGGTCATTTACATTGATTGGAATAGCCTGATGGAGCATCTCCTTCCTTCCTACATTCCTTTCCAAATTATCATGCATGTTTTCAATAATATCATGGTACATAGGACTTTTTTTTACGAAGGCACTTTTGTTAGAATTCTATCCTCAACTACTTGGCAAGCTATGAGTTTCCCTCAACTTGTGTCAGTGAACCATCATTAGTGGGATTTTAATAGAAGACCTAGTGAATATTTAGGGTATTTCCTCATCTTCCCATCACCTTAGGAGGGGAAAATATATGTATTGATGTTATGATAGTCCATGGCCCTTTCGAATTGAATTTACTCCTTGGATGGGACTATGTTTATGCTATGAAAGTTATCATGTCCACACTCTTTCAAGTGATAAATTTCCCTCATAATGGAAACATTATGACCATTGAACAACTTTTGTTCATTGGTCCTAATATGGTTGTCGAACATCTGACTCCCCTAAGTGTTCCTTATACACAAGTGGTATCCCACCTACCATAGGTTAATTATCTGACATCATGTCCCATGCGTTCAACTCTAAATGAGAAGGAGCCTCTCTTTGTATGCTCACCTTCTTTGGAATTAGATATGGTAGTTGTCATGGTGAACCACTCAATAGAAGATTTCGAGCTTGATATTCCCCTCATTACCTCTATTTATTCCCTTGACATGTATTCCTTCTAGAGTGTTGTTCTTTCGTATGATGAATACCACTTGGAAACCATGGTCAAGGATTTCAAGAAAAGTTCTTGATTCTGTGTCAATATTGTTAAAAAATGAAATAGAGGATTACGAGTATAGTTCCCATTTCTGTGTCAATATCATTAAAAAATGAAATGGACCCCCTCCAATTAAGTCAAATCATCCACTATATATCATACCTAAACCTTCATTTCATCCTCCTATGTCATTTGATCCTATTTCTTCCTCCATTTTTGGTGAATCTATTCCTATTAGTATCCAGGAGTAATTTTGGGTGTAGAAGAAGAGTCGGTGGAAAAAACCGAAGTTTGGGGAGAATTTCTCTAGCCTCTGAACATCATGTTGGAGTTAAGCCACTAGCTTTTGTTGATCATGTTGGGGGGAAAGTACCAAACTATGGACACCATGTTGGGAAGAAAAACTGCTAATGGGTATCACTCTAAGAACAATTTCACTCTCTGTTTCAGTCTCATGTAAAAATGAAATGGACACTAGATCGCGTAAAAATTAAATGGACATCCCAAGCATATTTTTATTTGTTTCAATATTGTGTAAAAATGAAACCTATCCTAAGAATAGTTTTTCTCTGTTTCAAGGTTGTGTAAAAATGAAACCTACCTTGAGAACAATTTCATTTTCTATTTCAATCTCATTAAAAAATGAAATAGACTACGAGCATACTTCATCATCCTCCGAGCTCGTTAAACAAGAAAGAGTTATCTTTCAAATGGTAGTTTACCCCTTTTTCGACCTTGTAAGACTAGCTATGAAAAATGTATACTCTAGTCAATCATGACTAGAAGATTTCTCCCTTATATTGTTTTACACTTTTTTGAGCTTGGGTGACACAATTTATGAAAAGGAACACCCTTGGAGTCCTATTTAAGATCTTTTCAGACTCTCTAAACATGAAAAGACCGTCAAACTTTCCTTCATTGAGTTCGTAAAATCACACATTGAAGGTCCCATATGGGACCAAACCTTTCCTTCTCCAGGATCGTTAAACATATGTTGAGGGACTCATTGAAGATGAGCTATACCAAGAATTTTTTATCCTCCTCAAGCTCGTTGGAAAACAAAGAGGTACTCGCCAATCACAGTGGGGGAAAGTTTGAAGGAAGCGGCTCAAGCTTTTGGAAAAAGATATGGAAGATGTTTATTATCGCCCTTGAACATGGAACATGTTTTCATCTTGTCTTATAGTAGGATACTATGCTTGTATATGAGTCATACTAATCCTATGAGTCCTTGTACTCCTTTGACTCACCCGAAGATTTCCCTGGTGTGCATTGTGCTATGTTTTGGTCTATCTCTCATTCGCGTTAATGTTTCCGAGTCATTTTTAATGCATCACAATGTTCAAGGGAAGTTTCACCTCAAACCAGCCATTCTTCACTATTGCCATTTTTCATTCTCGTGTTGGTCCATATTCATTTAATCCACCATATTACATCACTTTCCTTTGTCTGTTTCATGTTGATGATAGGGTATACATCATGGACCTCCTTCGATGAGTCTTTTTATATCGACTTCAACATATTATCCAGGAATTGGACTTAGAAATAAATTAGTACCTTGGAACCTGCATGCCTCAATGATAGGTTTCCTCACATTCGACAATAGATTTACATCATTGACCTTTAATCAAATGATTCCATAGATGTTCAACCTCAACTCATTTATTAACATTCACTAGAATGTAATAGGGTACCTTGGGAGTCATTGTCATCATTGGTGATTTCCCTCTCACTTGTTAATGGTATACATTAATGACCTGTAATCAAGTGGTTTCTACCATGTTCGACATCAAGAAATCTATTCACATGGCTAGAATCATAATGTTTCAGGATCAGGATGAACACCCTGGGTTGGGTGCTCACTCTGTTATGTGCTTCACCTAGGCTGCATTGGAGATCATTTAAGTATGTATAAGATTCCAATATAACCATCATATTGGAAATCTTGTTGTTGTATATGTTGTAACATAGATCCACTTTGTTGTTGTATGGCTATGTTTTTTCATATCGTAGCTTCACTATGTATTATTTTGTGGCTACAACTTGATCAAGTCATGGAGGTATGGATCCACGATGTATTTTGGGTGGTCATATCCCTATTCAATACTTTCATGGATCCAGAGTGTATTGGTCGACAAACATCCTTTCAGTATGTTTATTCCAAGCATAGGTATTCCAACCTTGAGGATGATACATATATACTATTTCATGTTTTTTTGCAACTTCCACCAATCTCTCCTAGTCCAATTCCTTGCATTACTATTTTTGTAAAGTGTTTCTTCCATCAATTTCTCCTTTGACCTCACACTTTAGGGGGCATATTTTACACACCTAAATGTTGCACTTAAGTGTCATAAGTGTCATATGCACCTTACTAAGTGTCACATGCACTTTATAAAGTGTTGTATGCACCTAATGAAGTGTCACATGCACTTTATTAATTGTCGCAACTTTGACACCATGGAAAAAATTTGTCATATTCCCTAGTCATTGTGGAGGATAAAAAATCATCATGAGAAGGTCGAAACAATGCCTTTTACCTTGAAATTTTGACCATTTTTTAAGGTCAACACTCCCCTTCCCATGTATAGGGAGCATTTAACTCTTGTCAATGATCCCTTGCCCATGTATAGGGAGAGTTATCAATGCAATGAGCTCAGTATTGGGGGAGCGTTGAAGTGGTTAGAGGGAGTTATGGATATCCCACCTTATTATAAGGGTTAATTCCTAAAATATGAGGTCAATGATTTGAGTCATATCTCATGGCTACATATTAGGTAAACTAAATATCCATGAGATAAGATAAATCCCAACTTATGAAGCTAAATACTCATCCATTTTACAAAATAATCCATGATGGTTAAGCCTCTAAATATGATATAATGAGCTCATTCCAGGGTGAAAAGGAGAGGAGAATCCATGATAGCATCTTAATTATGATCTTGAGACATTAAGGAGAGGGTTGGATTGGAGATCTTGGAGGAGCTGCTATAGTGTCAACGTTGCATTGTAAGTGATTCACTATGGCTTTCCATTAATATATAACTTGGCATATTCCTTTCATGATTTGTGTCATTGTCTCATGCATGTCTATTGTTGTGAGATTCGTCATAGATAGATCTATTTTCACTTGAAAATCTACTGTAGAGGAAAGTGGTTTCTCTTTGTTCTTTGTAGGTGTTAGCACATGAAAAATTTCACATGAAATTTTTTTATTTGGTCAAACTTGGTTAATAGAGGTCATGTGAGTCATTCAAATATAGTTAGACTCAATTAATATCATGTACAACCTTCTCCTGTGATCAGATCTCCTTTTGGCATGAGACATCATCAATTGGTTAAATCGTTGCTCAAATCGTTGCACAACCTCCTAATGTTGCGCATTTGGTTAAAATATACAAGGGTACACTCATTTTATATAGAGCGGTTTTCTACATTGGTAATATCATATTTCCACATATATTTTGTTTTTAGGCCTGTTTCATTTGGTCATGAGCAGTAAAAAGAAAAATTTATAGTTGCACAGCAAGGCACACTGTGCAACTATCTTAGTGATGTTTTGGGGAAGCAACTAGAAGTTTTTATTTCCACAGTTTAATCAATGGGATGATGATGAAATATTTACTATGGATGCATATAAAAAGGAAATTCTATAAGTCAAAGCCAATGTAGCTTCATTTTTGCAATATTAATACACATTAGGGTTTTGAATAATTGTAAAGATAATGATGTTTTGAAAGAGGTTGCAAAAGTGGTAAGGCCACCTATAATCATAATGAGGAAAATTTTTACCATTATTCACTAATATTCTATCATTCAAAGCTAAAAATGTGGGAAAAGTATGAAGAGGAGCCTTGTTGCACAATTCATTGCACGCAGGCCATAGGGCACGTTGCGTAAATGATTGTTTTAGTGGTCAACTTCGAGATTGCTTTCTGACCAATTGGAAAGGATTTTTGAAAAAACAATAGATTTGTTTGTGAAGAATGGACCCAATAAAAAAAACCTCTCTCATATTTACAACAGGTGTCATATTTTGAGAGATTCTAATGAATATTTACAACCCATTTTTTCATATTTAATCATTTAATGTTTTCCTATTTTAGTCATCATCTTTGGGCATAGATTTTGAGAATACGAAGAAGAATTTTTTAAAACTAAAAGGGGTTTTTGTCAATAATGGACCTTGTAACAAAAAAAATCTCATTTTTTACACAAGTGTCATTATTTGGAATATATTAAATGATTTTTGAGGCCTATTTTACATAATTTTGCCAAGCCAGATTTGTTGACAAAGTTCTAGATTTTTTTGAAATTCGACTTGATGGACCTCCAACTCAGTAAGGTTGACCCCAAATTGATTTGGATATTGAAGCTTGAATATTCTTCTCTCAAATCCCATGATTTTCTCTTCAATTATCCAATTTTAAGTTAGTCAAATATTAGATCCTAGATAATAGAATATGGACAAATTTTGCAAATATCTTATCTCTAAAGCATTGTAACAACTATTTATCTTTGGAAAAAGATGGATTTAGACCCCCTTAGGATAGAATATGATATTTATATATATATATATATTTAATGAGGAGAGAGGTCCAAATTGGGTTGACAAGAGTGAAAGGAACCTTTGGTGCAGTTTGTAACTTTTTGTCTGAGATTAATGAAAGTGTGTGGACCAGAAGTACTGGATTTTGGATTTCAAAGATTCTTTTGATCGAAGTTCTTATGATTTTTTTCCCTTTAATGTATTTTTTCCTTGTTATAACATTTTTACAACATTAATTTATTTCTATGACATGCTAATACAATATATACAACATAATTCATCAACAAATCATATGCTCTATGTATGTACTTAAATGATTCTTCTGTTTTATGTTGATATTTGTATTAAGATTCATCTCTATTGGATTCCCTGAGTAAATCATTGAGTTTCTCCCTTCATATTCCCATATGCAACTGTATCTTGTAAGCATAGAGAAAATATTCTACCTTGCCTTTGGATAGTCATTATTCAACCCACCAAGTTTCCTGCATCATTGAAATCATCCTATGACTCCATGCCCAATGGATTTCTCTCTCTGCCCTGCCACCACACTCATAACCCTACCTTTCACTACATACCTAAGCTCTGATTTCATTGAAAATATGTGAGATAAACCTCTCTGGGTTGGAAGGGCTAGATTATAGCCTGCAAGTAGTTTGTGGTTATCTTTGTGATTTTCTTCCTCAACCAAATCAATTTACAAAGTGATAATAGCAGGTTTTTTATTGTGCCTAGGATCTAGGTCAAAAAGTTCAAAGTATTGATCAATGATGGAAACCGATGTAAGAAGGTAAGTCACCCATCTCTTTCTTCTCATTTAATTGTCTAAATATGTCTAAACGGAAGTTAATGTCCATTTTTTTTCTTTTTTATTTGGATCAAAGAGGGATGTTGGTCCAAAGGGGGGTTTCACATGTCTGCAAGGGGAACACAACCACAACATCTTCCTCCTAATATTTTATTAATTTCATCACAGGGTGGTTGATTTGAATGGGGAAAATGGCTTCCAATCCATAGACCCGGTGGAAAGGGGAAGTTCCAATGGCCCTCTTGATGCTAACTCTATCTGTGAAAATAATATATTTCAGGTGGGAATCCCATTCCTTCTTATTTTGAGATAACATTTTCTTGATAATTTTGATAAGTTTCTTATTAGAGGATTCAACCAGATCATTTCACTATGGATAGTAAGTAGTAGAGTGTCCCTTCTCTATGTTATAGTCCTACAAAAACTTAACCAATTTGGAAGATTTGAAGTCCATTATCAACACTGATATTTCTTGGGCACCCAAATATGGCTGAGATATTTTCCTTTAGGAACTTTATGATATTGTATATGTGGCTACCCTTGTGGGTATGGCCTCTACCCATTTTGTGAAATAATCTATGGCTGTCAAAATCCATTTGTGTTTTTCAATTGAATTTTGGTTAATCTCGTCGATGAAGTCTAATCCTCGCTACTGAAAAGGTGTCACAACTTTGATTGGTTTTATTGGGAGAGGGAGAAACTTCTACTTTCCTACAAAAATTTGGCATTCTACGCATGCTTGAACCATGAAATTTACATTAGAAAATAAAGAGGGCCAATCACACCCAACTCTAAGGATTTTGTATGGAGTGGATCTCCAAGCATGGTGACCTCTACACACACCCTTATGAAATTCAATGATTATTCCCTCAGTTTATTCCTTGGTGAGGAAACTTAGTAGGATTCCCCCGAGGTCTTTCCAAAAAATATTCCCCCCCAAAATGAAATACTTTATAGCCTTACGATTAATAGACCTAGCCCTGGATTTATCCCATGTTGATGAGAACCTAAAATTTTTCAAGTAAAAGATGTCCTCTTTATACCAATTAGGATGAGAAAATTTGGTACTTACCTATAAGGATGGTTCTTATGTTTCATCCTCTTCAGACTCTATTGCTACAATTTTTGTTGATAGTGCATTCAATTCCAAAACTCTACAATTATATTTGAACAATAGTTTGTCTAGTCCTTGTCCTATTACTAGCTTTTTTGGACTTGATCTCCATGTCATACTCTTGAATCTTAGCAATCCATTTATCTATTCTCCCCTCATTGTCAGGATATATGAGAATTTTCTTTATAGTGTTGGTAGGTACATAAAAAAATATATAAGAGTGTAGTATATAATCTTTGAAATAATTTAATGCTTTGACTAATGCATAATCCTACTTTTCCATGCTCCTATACTCCAGTCATCATCTCTCAGGGCCTTGCTTAAAAAGGAAATTGTATTCTCTAGATTTTCCTCTTTCTTCTACAACAACACAACAACTATAGTATGAACCATTGTGAAAGAAAAAAATAGAAACTCTTTATCATAATTTGGGATGATAAGAATTGGAAATTCTTCCAAGGACGTCTTGATTTATTGAAAGGATTCTTTATCTTCAACTATCCACTTGAATTCATGGTCCTTTTTCAACATGTTGGTAATATGATTCAACATTTTATCAAAATTGGGGACAAACCTTCTCACAAAGCCTATTTTACCTAGGAAATATTGTACCTCTTTCTTGCTCCTAGGCTGATAAATTTGTTTGATTTTCTCCACCCTTTCAGGATATTAATTCACCCCTTCCTTGGATACTATATGGCCAAGAAAAATTCCTTCTTCCATAGAAAAATAAGTCTTTTTGGGGTTCAAGGACAACCCAAACTTCCTACACTTCACAAATATTTTCCTTAAATGTTTGATGTGATCTTCGTCTATCTTAGAGAAAACAATCATGTCATCAAGGTATATGACATTGAACTTGTCTCTCTCACCCACAAAAGTAATGTCCATAGCTCTCTGAAACATTTATCCTACATTTATTAGAACAAAATGATTTTTTTCATACATGAATGTCCCCCATGGTGTTTTGAAGGTTGTATTCTCTCTTTCATATAGGTGCATGGCCACTTGGTTCTTTCCTTAAAATCCATCCATCATGGATATCCTATTTTCCCCTACAACTTTCTGCAGTATATGATCTATTTTGGGTAGTGAGTAGTTATATATTAATGAACATTTATTCAGGTTCCTAAAGTCCACATATAGCCTTATTTCCCCACTCTTCTTTATCATTGGAACTAAATTAGCAACCCATTATGAGTACCTTAAGGGAATAATAATCTAGGAATCTAATAATTTCATCACCTCTTTCTCAATGGTAGGAAAAAGAATGGGATTAACTTGTGTGAGGTTCTACTTGAAAGGATTAGTACTAGGTTTGATGGGTAATTGATGTTGGATGATATTGGTATCATAAGTTTTTAGGTCCTCGTGTCTCCATGAAAATACATCCATGTATTGTTTTAACAACTGCAAATACTCTTCCCTATAATCATCAGGAATATGTTTGGACAACTTAATCTATTTAGGATATTTTCAGTCCCAATATTATATTCCTTAATGCTATCATATTTGGGGAGGATAACTTGTTTGATATCTACATCGTTTTTATCAAAAAAATGTTCTAAATGCACCAATATTTTGGGAATGAAGTTATTCTTAAGATGCTAGACTTTATGCTCAACCATGTAATTGCTAAATTTAAGAATATTTTCATCCTCCTCCCCAATCTCATGTTTTTTGTCTTCTTCATCATCTAAATCAATATGAGTATTTGCAAACTCATCTATCACTTCCATGAATTTTTTGATCTCTTGATAATATTAAAAAACTTTCCAGTATTTGATATTATCAGGAATGGATGGTTTGTATATCATCTCAATATCATATTTAAATTGAGGGGTGGATGGTACTTTAAAGGTACTGGTAGCTATTTCTAAGGAACCAACTGGCTGATTAAAATCTCTCAAAATAGTGGAAATATTAAAAGATACATAAATCTTGTCAATCATATCCCATACCTAATTTATATATTCCCTCATTCTCGGATGCCTTGTTTGACATGAACCTTTTACTTGATTCACAAGTAGCTATGAATATCCAAATACCATTGCCTTGCTAATTTGCATTCTTCTTGTTTCCTCCATTCTTAATATCAAGGATTCATATTCAACCATGTTATGTTTGGCCTCAAACTCAAGCTTGTAGGAAAAATGAATTTCCGTTTTGGTGGGAGAGATGAAAATTAGACCATCCCCAACCCCTTCTTTTGAGCATGCACCATCAATTTTTTTTTCCATATGCCATCTACTTCCTCCATAGGTATTACAAGAGGATTTGAAAGAATTTGGGTTTAATCATACTCTTCATTTATAGATAGGATACAAAATCCTAGATCTGCATCAACAACATATATGGGATGATTCATAGGGTTATTTAGATCATTGACCAAATACACAAACCTTGTCTCTCGATACAACCTTCTAAGCCCCCCTTGAAAAACCGGTACAGTGGCATAAGTCATTTCTATATGCATAGTTCCTCCCAATTTTCGTGCCCAAGTTCAGGACAACAACATGCCATAATTGTTTGGTACATCAACCACCACCACATCCATCATAATTATCTTAACAAGAAGTTTCCCCAGGGTGACAACCATGTTTTTAATCATCCCATAACAATTCACTTTCCTTGCATGAAATAAATAAATATCATGATATGGATTTGGTTATTTCCAACCCCAACTTTCCATGAATAAAGGCATAAGGTTGTGTGATGATCTATAATCAAGCATACACTTTTGAAACATCTTATAATGAATATTCAAGGACATATATAAGGGTGCCATATATTTATCTTTGTCATCTACATGAGGACCAAACATTATGATAGGAGACTCATATTGTACATTCAAAGAATCATGAGGATTTGTTGATCCCTTCCCCAATATCATTTTGTCAATTTGTTTATGGTATGAGGTGTTTTTATCCATCTCCACCAAAGGCACAAGAATATTGATCTTAGTCAATTCACGTTCAAAATTGAAAGGTGAAACTAATTCCTCGACATCTTTAGTTTCTTTTTCCTTTTTTACAGGCTCCAAAACTTCATCTACCTTAGGGATGTCTAGAACCTCTTTAGCTTTATCTTTGGACAACTTTGGAATACCTTTCTTAGCCTATGGTTTATTTTCTATATAAATTTATTTTGATTGAGGCTTGAGATCATACTTCTTATGCATCTCAACATGTAGTGCATCAACAAAAATTATGTATTGAACCAAGGATAAATCTCTTTTATTGGGATGCTTGCTCAAAAGAAGGGGTTGGGGATGGGCCGAGACTCCTCATAATCATTTTGAGTTAGATGTATGGCATCATTATTATATTGAAGTAGGTGTATTTATTTTGTGTATTCATCATATCTCTCTTCCACTACTTCTTCAATATTTTTTTTATCATTGTTGGTTTTTACAAGGGGATGAAGAGATTGTTATTAATTTCTTCTCACCCTTCTCATGAACTGTGGATTAAGAGGTCTTCTGACTCGATCAGGGTTAGGATTACTTATGCCTCCCTCTTGTGGGGATTTGTTTTTATTTCAATGCTCTATCTCAAATATGGATATTTTATTTTTCAGATTCCTGATTAATCTAGACATCTCATCCATGTTTGCTTCTTGGGGTTCTCTACTTGGATCAGAAGTACCACAATCTTCCCTAACCTTCTTATTTTCTTCCTAAAATTGCTTTTTATTGAATTTTCCTAATTAAATCATATTGCCTTCAATGTCTATTGCATCCTCTTGCATTACTAGAAAGGTCTAGGACTTTCGTTCTGTCTAAGTCATGGAAAAATCAACATCAAATGCCCTAGTGTATGTCACTTTAGTTGTTGGTTTTGAAGGTTTTATATCTATAGGGATATTGTTATATAGATCATTAAACCTCTTATTAAAATAATCAACAACTTCATTGACTCTTTTCTTGAGTGATCCAAATTCATTCAAGTAGTATAGATTGTCCCTTTTTTCACCCTACTGTCTCATAAATGCAACTTCTAGAGATATCCAACTATTGATTGAAGCAACAAGTAATTCTATAAAGCATTTTTTAATATCTCTCCACAGATTTTGTACAAACAGTCTCATGAAAAAATCAACGTGCTCTACAAAATGGTCATCTATAAAGTATCAAAAAGTACTCATATGATCTTTAGCTAAACGATTTTTATCCCCATCAAATTTAAGTAGATATTTCATGTAATTCTCAAGGAGGTCATGGGTAATTTGGGGAAGATTCAATGGGGAAAATATGGAAGTGACCCAAGGATTTATAGGTGGTGGGAGAGAATTTTGGTTTCCCCCATGTCTTCCTCCACCTAAGAAAACCATGAGATTTTGTAAAATGATGTTATGGGATTCAAAGGATAGATGAGGGACGAGAATTTTCAAGAAGGGTCGATGGTAAGAACTAACCTCTGGTCTAAATTATAAAGGACAATTATGGAGATCTATTAAAGGTTTTTCAGTAGAAAACAAATCTTCAGATATATTAGTCAGATTTAATGATTCAATACTTTGATGAACAACAAAAGGAGATATTTCTAGATAAGATTTACCTGAGAAAAATGAGGTCTGACACTCATTAATGTTCCTCCAGGTCACCATATTTTTTGTATATGAATACATGAGGAATTGATCAGGATCAAGGTGGGTTCTGGTATGTCTTCTGGAAGAGGCCATATTTTCCTTCTGTACCAAGTTTCTAAGGCATCTTCACCATCAAATCTCAGAGCTTACATTGCCATAACCCTAGTGAATATTTCTTCAACTTACATCCCTGATAACAATTCAATTTCAAATTTTATCCCTTAAGATGTTCTGGGATTTTATTGAAATGATGTTAAGGCACCCTAGGGGGAAAGACTCAGGCACAATCTTAAGGCCATATTTGTAGTAAGATAATTATGCAATAATTGGGAAGTTTTTCCCCATTTCTCTCTCTTTCTTTTGAAATTATAAGATCTCAAACAATTGTCATTTCAATTGTAAAATGATCTCACCTATTAGAGACATGTGTCCATGATGTTTTTATACAATAAAATATTAAAAGTAGGATGAAATGGTGGATAAAAGGAAAAAAAGCATGCATGCAACTGCTAAGAATGAATCATGTATCCTATGGAAAAGAACAATGTCAATAAAAACATCCTTCAAATAATTAACATCTTCACACATTAAAACACATGAAGGTACCTTATATATATCATTTAAATGCATAAATAAAATGAAAAGAATTTGTCATAAATTTAGAGGAAATCAATTATGTGTCATTACCATACATCATACAGTAACATTGAACTTGGTGAATGGCTTATTGCTTGAGATTTTATATATTTTATATCATATAATAAAATAAATAGTGGAATGATATGCTTTACAAGAACACAAATATTGTAAGAAAGGAATTACATACTGAAACTTAAATGCATGGGATGAATCTTTGTTACATGTTGCATTTATCAACTAACAGTGCTCATGGTATCTAGTCAAACAACTCTGGTTGTAAGAAAATATTCAATTCCCAAAAGTTCCCACTTCAACAATGGGTTACTTCATTGTCTTTTATTCCTCTCTCGAATGCCCTAAAAATGCTTCCTGAAACCATTTCCTTCTTCTGGAAACAGTTTCAAGATTCTTGATTTTTGAGTGGTTTTTATTTGGTAAACATTGAATAAATTACTCTCACTTGTCGGATGAAATTCTGTTATAAAAAAATATCATGGGGTAGCTAGATATTCACAGGTTTAAATATCTATTCCAACTCTATCTTTGAAGAGTCTTTGTAATGATTTTATTCTTTGGTCAAAAGATCAAAATCATAAATGCAAAGATCACATGAATCAATAGTCATTGGATCCATATCAACGATCAATATCAACCGTTGAACCTTTGAATGCGGGCCTACTCCACTGGAATGGATTTAAATTCCATTAGTGTTCCATCAGAGTAATAAAGAAGGTGTAAAACTCAACAACTGCCATATCAATTTGATCAATTCTGGACCATTGATCGGAGCCACACCCATCAAAGCGATCGAGATATGGGATTCAAACAAGACTTTGAAGAGGGATCTTTGATATTACATCTTGACTATTGATATAAGATAGAATGAGATCTGGACCATTGTCG
>ML816518.1:83514-105640 GCA_009831015.1 Picea engelmannii
ATTGTTGTAGTATATTTCATTTATTAAAAACATAAGTTTAATAATAAATACATTGTTGTGGAAAACAATAACTCATTATCATTCCTTTCATGTTTAAGGAACATACTGTTAATCAATTGTCAAATTGACATATCAAATATTGATAAAAAAAAATTGAAAAATAATCATTAGAAATATAACAAAATTATTGACAAGTTTTGTTTTTACTGTAAAGTGAAATTCTAAATAAAAAAAAAACTTTTGTATGCCGGAAGTTGAAGAACTTGTGAAAATACAATTTTTTTTGTCATAAAACAAGCAAAAGTGTTACCCATCTTCATGATTTTACCCCATATTAATCTCTATCTTTTCTTTACAAGATGCCTACATAAGGTTTTTAAACCCTCATTAATCGCCGCAACTGTTTAAATGATATCTTTATTCTTCTCTTTTGCATACCTACTTTTCATTTTCATTTTCACGACTGCAAGCGTGAAAACCCACAGTTAGAATTCATGTTGATGACATCAAATGATCATTTGGTTTATTATGAACCTATTTGTTCATGTGGTTATAACTCTTTGACCTCAAACACACCACTGGTCACATATTTATCAAAACACTAAACATTTATTCTTTTGATTATTGTTAAATGGTGTCAATTTACATAAACTTCGACGCAATGGTTGATTGAACATATTGATTTTTGGGTCAAATCGTGGTTATGTGATAATTCATTTGACATGTTGATTAAGATTCTTTTGGATATACATTGTTGTGATTTGAATGTACCAAGGCGCCATTGGTTGTACAACCTGACATGATATTCTTGCATGGTTTCAATATACTCCACCATCCTCGCATACATAAGCATTAATGCTCTATCTTGCATTTTGGGTTGCCTTTGCTTTGTATCGGGGAAGATTCGGGAAAATGGTTCTGTGTCTACCCTGTCAAACCCTCTCTCTGATTACCCTGTTGATTTTGTGCTATTATCTATGGCTCCTGTAGTGCGAATCGAACCCAATTGTGTCCAAACTTTGTTGTTGTTTGATAATGCCTGAGAGGACCTAGAGAGGAATGGTTGGAGGTTTTTTATTGAGAAGTTCAAGGGTTTCAACCTAGAAGTTTCTCAACAATTCATGCTTATGTTCGATGGGTGAAAGGCCAAATTTGAGGACATCCAACTCGAGTTGAACGAGAATTTCATTAGCTTAGCTACTGGTCTGCCAGCCAAGGGACAAAGATGGTTTAAAAATTCGAAGGTTGACGAAGTACCCTGGCCACTACTGTTTACCTCAAGGAAAATCAATAGTTGTGACAAAATTATGCCCTTTACAACTCTTAATTCTAGATGGCACGATTTATTAGCTATTATCAAGCAGTTTGTTACATACGAGGGTAGATACGGTCTAGTTTTCCTATATCACCTACTGCTGCTCATGAGGTCATAGATTTTCCCTTAAATATGCCACATTTCCTCCTTCAGAGTTTATATAAAATGGATAAACATTTCAAGAGGGAGAAATCTGACTCCATCCTCTTGCACCACTGTTTAATTAAAATTATTGTGATTCATCAGTTGAAGTTGAGTGGCGATTGTTGGGATGTTTTCTTGTTCAGGAATGGTTTTGCCAGTCATGAAATAGGACAAGTTGACAAAACCATTGTTACAGAAACCCTTGTTAGGCCTGTCATTCCCCCTCCTATGCTCTTTCCCTCTGTTGAACCCTCAACCTACCCGAACGATGCCCAACCCGACACCCTGCCTGACTCATGTCCAAAAGATGGTGGTAAGCTCATTAAAAGGTCTGCAAAGAAAAATGGTAAAAGCTATAGTGATATCAATTGCAAGGGTAAAAAGGCCATGTTTTGGGTTTCACGGTGTGCTCGTAATAAACCTAAATAAAACATAGACCAAAAACCAATTATGTTGAGTAAAGATTCTGATTCCAAAATCGAACAATTTCTGACCGAAGAGTATCCATACTCACATGGACTATGCTCAGTTAAGCCCTATGACTATGTGGTGAAACTCCCGCTGTGTCTTAGAGGCGACCCCAACTTTTCTGGGATTAAACTTGAAAAAGAACCTACTGGTCAATTAAGAAGTTCATCACCTGTAAATACGCAGCGTGATCAACCATAGTGAGATGAATGTAAGTCGTGGCTCGACAGATATTATATAGATGTCCCTTTGCTCCAATATTGGATCAAGTCCTTGGAGGACCAAGTGAATGTGCTAACTAAAGAGAATGATAGGTTGCAAGCTAATGATAAAAGGTAGAAGACCATAGGCTCTGTTGTCTTTAAAAATGTAGAGGCGCCTACTACCATTGTCAGTTCAAAAATAGTTTGATTAAAATCCCTGAATCTGAGGTATGGTTTTTTCAAAAGTAATTTTAGGATGATTTTGTTTTGTTTTGAATTAGCATATAAGATTTGTTTGATCAAATTGCATCTAATTCTGTTATGATTGAATTGATACAACACGATTCTGTTTATAATAATAACTAGCTACAGAATCGTGAGATTTTGTAGCTAGTTATTGAAATTTGAATTTTTTTATTTCGCAACTAAAATGCAATCTGAAATCATGTATTCTTGTGCATTTACAGGTATATACGAATTTTAAAGGAGATTGGATCACTAGTGGAATTCCTGAGCATTCTATTTCTTTACATGGTTTTAGATTAGGCTGTTAGTTTTAGATAGGAATGGGAATTTGGGAGATTGTATTTCCCACGATTTTTGGAACAACTTTGATAATTTCCACAAGGAATGTTTTGATCCTGTGGCCTTTATAAATGTATTATTTTGTAAACAAATACCATCGTTTCCTGGGAGAAGAAACTATGGATTTGTGATTATCATTCTTTAATGAAAGTGGATATTTGCACATCTTTAGCTTCAATATATCATATTTTTGTTCAAGTTTTGCTCATTTTGATTTGTAACCAAATTTTGACTACTTTAGATATCATAATTTGTTATAGGTTGATGTGATGGGATTTAAATAGTGTCCATATTTTATTTCTCTCAATTTATATACAACAATTAATCTGTTTACATTTGATGATTAGAAGGTTGATCTTCTTTATTCAATGAATAGTTATGTACAAATTGTCATACTCAGATTTATCTTAATATGATCGTTTGTCAAATGATAAATTGTTGTTGCTACATATCTTACTTGTTCTATCATTAGTATACAAAGCGTTACTGCTTCACGTTTACGAGAAGCATTGGGAAAATCTGGTGTGGGTTGGCCTCATCAAACAATGAACGTAGATGCTACGCACAAGACACATATGGATATGCGATTACAGGTTAGTTTGATAATAGCATTCTATTAGTTTAATTAATATAAGAATTTTCTGTAGTTTAGATACACAGTACAGATTGTTATTTTTATTTATCAGCTAGGTAGTTGCCATTTCATTTCTTGTTTATAAAAGTTATAAAAAATAAAAAAAAACACTAGCTTCACTGTCATAAGTCAATTCATATATGATTTTGTAGATTTCGATTAAAACTTGCATTTTGTGAATACTGTACATATAATAGAGATTTAATCATATCGATACACTG
The DNA here is from genome assembly GCA_009831015.1 of Picea engelmannii. Taxonomy (NCBI): domain Eukaryota; kingdom Viridiplantae; phylum Streptophyta; class Pinopsida; order Pinales; family Pinaceae; genus Picea; species Picea engelmannii. The sequence continues at coordinate 87,085 of ML816518.1, forward strand.
TACATTTAATAAGTGGGATTACTATTAGTTAGAAAACTGTGAATATATTAGAATTATATAGTTTTCAGCAGTTGTTTGTCATTTAGCTAGTTTCTTTAGTTTTGTTTTTTCACTTTTGTAGGACTTAGATCGGCTAATGGAGCTGCTAAACCTGTCGGAGTGGATTAATCCAAACGGCTTGGGTTATTTAGACAACCCCAGACCGGATTCGCTCCTCCAGTTGACAAGCGGTCAATTTCTCCCGTCAACACATTGTTTTATACAAGTTATATGGAATGATTGTGGAAAAGAAGACCAACATCTAGTTAGAAAGACATGGAAAAAGAGATAAAGTCCAATGTGGATTTATGAGTTATCACTTAATTGTGGACGACCTTGTTTTTCTTAGGATCATCATGGAGGAGTGTGGAAATAATAAAAATAATTGATTTTTTGCATCACTAACTTTAGAAGAGAATTTTATGCAATGCTTAGAACTAGTATCTATAATATATTAGAAGAGATAAAATTTCCCTTTGATTTGAGAGTTGTTGTGATAAGGTTGTATGATAATGTTTCCAAGTTTAGGAACATTTTGGGTTGTGAATTGGTATTGAGCACTTTTTACCACTTTTAATCATAACATGTAATATTCAACGTATCAATCAATTTATCACTTACGATTGCGTTCAATATATCATTAACAATGACATTTAACAATGCATAACATATAACAAAAAATACACAATGCACCATAATTTTACCTAGAAACCCAAATGGGAGAAAACCACCGAATGATTTCTTATATATATCAAAAGATTACATTCATAGGAAGAGCCAACTTTCGGATTCTCTAGAACCAACTGGAAGGAGGCTCCAACCCATTGTTTATAGGCTCCAACCTCAAGTAAGATACAACTCCCTGAATTCTCTAGATCCAACTGGAAGAAGGCTCTAACCACCTAATTTACAGGATCCAACCTGAAGGAAGCTCCAAATCCATGTATTATCCAGCTCCAACTAGAAATATTCTCAACCCCCTAGTTTACATGAACCTAGTTGAAGGAGAATTTAATATCTTTCCTTGCACCACCCTACCTCCCTAAAATATAAATGTAGACTCAACATGTCACTGAAACTGTCACTGATAATCAATCTATCACTGTCACTATCACTGATGATCAACCTGTCACTATCACTTATACTCACTGTATCACTTTCAATGTCATGTATACTGATACATCATCATCATCAAGCTAGAATCAACATGTCACTATAACTATCACTGATACTGAAACATCATCATCATCATCAAGACCATATCCACTCACATAAATCATATGCCAAGATCACCAAAAACATCTCTCAAAACATATACCTGATATCTGAAAGATATGAATCAAGTCATGTTCCAATATATATGATCCATAACATCCATAAACCATGCACCAAATATATGCCTCAAACATGTGCCAACATCATATGCGCATACAACCATATTCCTTATACATTTCCCAAATATATGCCTAAAAAATGTACCAAAAAATACAAGACATACATCAAACAATATATCAACACATTCCTAAAACCATGTATGAAAGTTTCCAATATATACCTCAACCATGTGCCAAATATATGTTCCAAAACATCACTTCTTAAGTGTATCTCAAATACATGTTTGGGACTAGTTTATGGATTAGTCACAAACCCTAAAATACAACAAGTATAACTATGTAGCTATAATGAATAAAGGTATGAAACTTGTACCCAATATTTTTAAATATCTTCTCTAAAATTCCCCCAAGTTTCACTCCTTGAATCATCCCTGAAAAGACATTCTAGCGAAAATGGTAGACCTTGTTGAATTCTAGCCTATTCTGGAGAGCGAGCTTGTACATCATGCCACACATTCAAAATTTGATATATGATAATAAAAATCACACAAAATGAAATATATACTCTACTCTTTACAATGCAATTTGTCTCACATAATTTGTATCCTCTATGAAGAAGTTATGACTGGTTTACCTGGAAGACATGTTTGAGACTAGTTATAAGATTAGTCAAACACCATATCTTCCACAAAGTGTATCTCCAAAAGTATAATGACCCAGAAGCTGAAATGTTTACCAAGGGTATGTTGTTTCGCTATTGTATCTCAACAACCACCAAGTTTCTCTATTTTAATCATTCTAGAAAACGAGGTATAGCAAAAATGGTATGATGACCGTTAAAAAACATATCTTAGAACACATCATCATAAGATTTCATCTTCCCTTGGAATTTCTCTCTTCTTCACTTCATATTCCCTATGAAATTTTCCTCAGATCTCCTTGGTTACGTCAGATAAAAATTACTTGAGTTGATGTCACAAGTGAACTCCTATGTTCCTTATTTATACTAGATTTGACACCCTCTTTTTAGGGACGACTTGACCCAAATAAAATGCAATTTAATTTTTAATGATTATTGCATTGGGGCCGAATTTACCAAAAATATCCTCAATATTTATTTTAATATTCATTGCAATGGAGAAGACTTGTAACTTCTTGTTTGAAACACATTTAAGAGGCTCACTTGTAGATTTTTTCCCTTAGATCTAGGGCTTCTTCATTTTCTTTTGGGGCTTCATATTTAAGAGAGAAAATATCCCCAACCGTGAGGAACTATGTGATGTACCACCTACCATTGGAAACAAAAGGACGAGGACTGCCAATATATGGATGTGTTACATGAATTTGTAATTTCTTTCATGGTATTCTTCTTTAATCAACTTCAAGCTCCATGACCACACCGTCGGGGCTTCTTAACTAAACCACTTGGACATATTTCTAGGGATTCTTGTAGACTTATTCAAATCATCCTCCAGTGAGGGCCATACTTAGAGCTACACCATAATGGGACCACTTTGGAGACTTCTTCAAATATACCCATTACTTTGACTTATTCTAGAGTTGAAATCTAGGTTTGACATCAATGACAACTAACTTTAAAAAAAAGTGACTTCATACAAAGATCTATGAATTGATCTTCATAAGAAGATCATCTAGAACTATAAAATTAAGATAAAGATAAATGGAGGGTTAAAGGATTATTATGGACTTGAAAAAATTGTAAATCAATGAACCTTTGGATGCGGGATTAGAAGAAACCCTTGTTTCAAATTCTTGTCACTTCTTTTATTTCATATGGTTGTGAAGTTTTGGGATGCGACATATCTATATAATCATGGAGAAATATTAATAAAATTAAATCTCTATATAATCATGGAGAAATATTAATAAAATTAAAAATAAATTTATAAATTATACTCTTAAAATTAAAATAAATACACTTTATCATTGTTGGAACATCGAGAATTGATGGTGTTAGCGCTCTGTAATTTTCCCAAGTCTGTGAGGCAGTCACAGAGGCAACATCAAAACCATTTCGAGTCTTGGATCTAGCCCTCCAAGACTCAGAGAGGGATCTCTCTGTCTGATATAGCTTTATTTGAAAAGAATATTAGGCTAGTTATTGGGTTCAGAGTTTGGACTTTTTAATTGGTAGGAGCAAAGAAAAAGAACCATGGGCAATGGAGTCACAATATGAGATTTAATAAAAAAAAACAAATCCTACAGACAGCCTTACAGGGAAACGTAGGCAAATCACTGGATTCTTTGTAATCTTGGGGTATTGCAGAGGGGAAAAATTGTTAAGAGGTCAAGTTAAAGACAGAGCAGTAAATAATTCCGCGTTTAACCTTTAGTGGAAAACATTGACATTGCTTTCAAACTGGGAACAAGGTGTTTTTACACAAATCTTGATCTTAAATTTATTTGAAACAATGGAGAAGACAAACATATATGATAACAGAAGAAAAAAAAATCACAGTGAGAAAACTTCACCAATGAATTTGACACAAGAATCCTGTAACTGCTGCGATTGTATTATTTGAATTGATGAAAAAATACAGTTGGATCTGTGAGCTTCTTTATAAAAACTTAGTCATGGTTCCCTGACTGATCAACAAAATTTACATTAAAAATCATCTCTGAATAAATAGGGGAGATCCTCAACAAATTTTGAGAGTTGGTTTTAACTGCCTTGGCTAAAAATAGCCACAAAACCCACAAATTTTGGAACTGTCTGCCATGAAAATTGGACCGGTTTTCTGCAGAAAAGGGGTCCGAACAGACGTGTGGTTCTCTTCAATGATGACACCTGGGAAAAAACTGAAGGAGGTTATTGTATATGGGTGTGTGATGGACAAAAATCTCCTTTATTTTCTCCAAATTCTCCTCCCTCTGGCCGTAACAGCTCCTGCAAGATCGAGACTGTAACAAATAAAATGAAAATGCGAAAAAATAGGCTAAAAGACAACTTCGATTCTCTCTTCTCGTGGAACTGTTGAAAAAATGGAGAGATGTTTTTGTTACTCAGCCCGTGATGAGAAAAACCATCTCTTGGATTTTAAAAAACCATCTTTGTTTTCCTAGAAACTGCCTCAGACGAACACATGCTGAACAGGCAAAAAATTGTGAAAAATGGGAAAAGTGGTTTTAATTTTGGGAAAGCGGTATTCCGGACCCCCCCTGAGGTGGTAAGCGGTTTGGGGGGGGCGGGGTCCACTGGAATGGGATTCTGACACATGGAGGGGGGGTGGTATTGAAAAACCATTATTTTGGACCCCCCCCTCTCGTTAAAGTTCGGATGGTGAGGGGGGGTCCGGAATTTTTATGGACCGTTTGTTTTATTGCTTTGATGTGAATGGAGGGGCGTGAGGTATGGAGGTGCGTGGAGGTAAATGTGAGAGGGAGTGATGGTATGAGGGTGGGGTAGACTTAGGGTAGCGTAGGTTAGTTTTAAGTTTTGTTTTTGTTTTCTTTTTTTAATATTATTACATTTTTGTTTCACGTTTTTGTTTTATTATTTGTTTATGTTTTGTTTTTTAATATTTGTTTTGTTATGTGTTTTTTATGTTTTGTTTTTTATTTTAATATAGTTTGTTTATTATATTATATGTCTTATTTTATTGTATTTTATGTTTTGTTTTTATATTTGTTTTATTTTGTATTTATTATATTTTGTTTTTATTTTTAATTTGTTTTATTACTTTTTGTTATATATTTAATTTGTTTTATTTAATATAAAAACTAACCTAGTTGTTAAACTAATTTAATTATTAATCAAATAATTAATTATTAACTAATCCAGTCTATTAGACTAACTATATTAACATTCTATTAATAGCATTATTAACTTAATGTTTTTATCCTAAGTCTGTTTATTCATGGATGGGTGAGATGTCGGGATAGTGGAGGCTGACGTCACGATGCATGAGCGGTATGGTAGTAAGTTGGAAGGGTGGTAAGTAGTAAGTGGTTTGGAGCGAAGGATATCCAATGCGATGGATGGGTGACACATTGGGACAGGGCCTGCCCGAGAAAAATTCTTCATTCCGGACCCCCCCCCACCATTAAAAGAATAACGGTCCGGGGGTTCAGAATTCAATATCAGTCGTTGATGAAAGCATTGGTGCCTCAACCATTTAGATGCACGCCTTCTTTATACCTGATTCTGGACCCCCCCCCCCCATCGTTAAAGGTAGAACAGTCGAGGGGGTCCAGAATCCACTGTCAGCCGTTGATCTGGGCATCGCTAGATCGATCGTCGATCTAAGCGCATTCTTTATTCTCCAGGCATGAATGCAGCAAAAACTTAGGATTTACCGATTTTGGTGGGTTTTGTGCGCTGCTTCCTTTGAAAATAATTTGCAGAGATGAAATATTATTTGCAAACCTATACACCCAAAGTGAAAAATTTCCAGTCAACAGATGATCCTATGAATCATAGGGTTATAACAGTGGGTCCACTTGGGGATGGAAGCTTCTTTTAGGAGGTGTCAAGAACCACMGACCTATGAACATGCAGACTGGTGCTTTATCCGTTGGGYTGATCCCAAAATCTTATTCTGCAACCTGTACCTGTTGTGATCTTGCAACTGAAACCAAATTAAAACAAACACTGCTGAAAAAGAGATGCTCAAAATGYTGAGCTTATTCACATTCTCCTACCTACCCTATGCTACAGATAATTTTGTTGAATCAAATAATACAAAAATGCCAATGAAGCCAATCAAGTAGCTTCTGAGAACAGTGGACTGCTTGACTGCTCGTTAGCACAGTGAAAAGAGMAGCTTGACCTTTTGCCCATCGACTCAAAACTGCAAAGTGAAAAGGCCATTGCTGAAAACATGATTGATATTTACCATAGAGACCTCGACAATATTTAAAAKAAAAAGTAATGTTAGAGAAAGATTGAGGCTCTACAGTGAGAAAATTCTCCATATAGGTAGCTACAGGATCAAGGTAGAAATGACATGTTCYTTGATTCTTGGATGGCATCTCTGGCACTGTATCTATGTTATCTTCATCCTCATGCATTTCTTGACATGGCTGCAACTKCTCTAATGGGCTTTGTAATATRCCTTCTGYTMAAAAAGACAATGAAGTTGATTGCCTGATCATGTCAATATCATAACAAYGCTTTATCCCATAGCTGGATGATGGAGGGAGACTTTGACAACACCAGTCATCCAACACATCAGATATTGGATCCTGTAGAACTTGAACTGAYTRTTGCATTGGTTCCACTGCAACTTCTTGATTTTCTGTGTATTTATCCTTTAGCATATACTCAAGATTCCTTTTCAAAAACTGAAATGAATCAAAGCATAATGGTATAGAGYTGTTTTGTATTAACTGARAATTTGCCTCAGGATTTAATCTTTCATCTGAAATTTGAAAATCGAAGTAGGTAAAGGGTTGCAACTCTGGGTTTAGAACAACCTCAACACCAACACTAGCATCTTCACCTAGTTGATTAGAAAATTCTCCCTCTCTACTATTGACAACTTGCTTACAATTTCCTCTCAAAAATTAAAAAGAAGAGATACATAAGGGCAACGATTTTTCCCTTTCTCTGAAATTTTTTGTCTCTTCCTCATCGCTGTCATGACTGTTGTGCATGGGCTAATTGTCACATCTGAACTATAAATGATCTCCTTCCTGCCAATGACATGCTACTGGTTTCTTTCAACAGACAACCTCTATTTCATCTTCATGATCATCATCATACTGGTCACAGTTGGGTAAATCATCCATGGATGAAATGCCATTGAACATGCATATCTTGTCAGCAGGTTGTTCCTCTGCAAGTTGATATGGAGCTTCATCTTTGACTGTTTTGTGAATTGAATACATGAACGAATCATTATTCAATCCATGGTACCTAGGATGAGCAGAAAATATTTTGGTAACTATGACCGTGTCTTTCTCTAAAATCAATGGAACATGATGTCTTTGGACATCAAGCTCATCCTTCCTATTGATCCTATGCATCATCTCTTCCATGGCACTGGCCAAAATCTGCAGTTTAGCTTCTGATGACTTCAGCTGCTCCTTTTCTTTGTCCTTTAACTTTGACCTTTTGATGAGCAAGTTGGTCTCCACGTCAACTACAATGCTCTGCATTTATTCAAGTCTTGCATTGTTCCTTTCTCTTAATTGGAATGCCATCTCAGGATCAAAGGCATCTGGGAAATGCAATTTGGCTAAGACAAGAGGTGGCCTTACATCCACAGGTATTGAATGATACACCTCATTGAACCTTGTTGAAAATTGTTGTACTGTTTCCCCAGGCTTTCTTTTTAAGTGGTCGTATTCTTCTAGGATGAGGAAAACATTTCCCATGATCACCCACCTCTCTAAGAACACTTGCATGAACTGATGAAAATTATTGATGCTTGCAGCTGGCAGATTTCTAAACCAATTTTTAACTTTACCTTGCAAAGACAGGGCAAGAATACTGATACAGACATCATCATATTCAACCTCATAAAGGTCAAGGAAATCCTCAAGGTTTCGAATATGCTTTTCAACAGTAATCTTCCCATTTTCTCCATCAAACCTAGGTATATTTTTGATGTAATTGACAGGGAGGTCATGGAGAAGGGGAGGCAAATCTAGAGGTTGATATCGGTCTGGGACTTTTGCAAGCATAGGAGATGAAGAAAGAGGCTTACAAACATCCAGAGGTTTAGCAAGAGTAGGAGATAAAGCAGGAGGCTTATGTCTCACTAGGGTTTCTACAGGTGCATCTGGGGTGTGCATAGGTCTCTGAGCATGTACATAATCTACAATTGGGGATCTGATCTCTTGAGACTCATCAATTAACAGATTCTATGGAATTTGGTTAGATATTGATACTATAAAAAACTACCTTGGTTCATTATCATAATGATGAATTTGAATTGATATTGTACAATAGATCATGCAAATCAATATGTGCAATATGCATTGTGATATTCTGATCATAGTACAATGTGCTTAAGTACTATAATGGTGTCTTTAGAAACTACCTTTGTTCTTCAAAATTTTCATCCCTCTTTGATTGTTTACAGTACTATGTTTTTTGTTTCATATCATCTTCCATTTTATTCCCCAATAATCATATCCTCCACATAGAAATGAGTCTTGTCCCCATCAAGAGAATGACTATGAATAATTACTTAATGTACAAGAACAAGATAAATAACATTGAATACAAGAGGCTACCTAAGGTTTATTCAAAATCCACTCAAAACCACTTGTATCTCATGCAAGGTTTCCATAAACATGTCAATTCTTGGGTGAATCATTGGGGTATTGAGAAAGATTCAACTTTGCATAATAGTGATAATATTACTATTACCAATTTTAAGAGAAACTTATAAATACAACAATAAATGCAATGTTTTGTATACTTCTAACATATATAATTACCAATGGAATAATTATTCTTCGAAGAAGAGTGGCTCTAGAGAAATTTAGGGTTTGACAATCATAGTTTCAACATCAACCAGTATGGTCACCAAAGGGAGAGGGATTGCAACCCCTGCATACAAACAGGTAGTGGTGGATAGAGGGAAAGGCCTAGGAGGTGGCAGTTTCAAAGAACCTTTGATAGGTACCTAGGGAGTAAGAACGGAAAATAACCAAGAGGGAAACCAAGAAAAAAGTGATCATGTGGGGGAAGGAGCTAGAGAAACCTAGAATGGTGCACAAGAAATGAAGAACCCTAATGGGTAAGAGGGGAACAACCAGTGCAAACCTAAAACAACATTGATACCCAAGGTTATACTAGAATACCCCCAAACACAACTCTTCCTGGATTATATGAAGATGCATGCACTAATCTGCAAGTTCATGGGTTTGTGGCCAACAGAAACAATGTTGCACAACTAGATAAAATACCATTGGAAGCCAAGTGGCGAAGTGGAAATCCACCTAGGCTCAAAAGGTTTCTTCATCACGGTCTTTATGAACCTGGAGGGCAGGGACAAAGTATTTTAGGGGGGCATATTTCCATGCCTCAACAGGTCTATACATTCGTCCATGGAAGGAAAATTTCTCCCTAGAGAAAGAAACCTTTAAAAATGTCCCAGTTTGGCTAAGGCTTTACTCCTTACCGCTATATTATTGGCTTCCATCCACCTTCGAAGCCATAAGGAACAAGCTTGGAAAATATGTCAAGACATCAAAATATACTCTAAAAGGAAGATATACATTCTACGCAAGGATCTGCCTTGAGATGGATGTTTCGGGAGTGCTCCCAGAAGCCATAATATTGGAATTTAGGGATGAGGAATGGATACAAAGAATAGACTAAAATTAGATCCATTTTCGATGCAGAAGATGTCGTGAACATGGACACCTACTAAAATAATTCCCTCTTAACAAAAAACAAGAAGAAGAAAACACCAAGCTACAACAGGATGAGGACAGTTTTGTGAAGCCAAACCACAAAGGTAGAGGAAACAAGAGACAAGGAAAGGACCCAATAGGAAGAAACCTGAAATCCATGATTAGAACAGAAGGAATGGGCATGCCCAACAAAGGGGAATAAGGAGGTATGGAAAAGATGAAAGATAAGGAAGCAAGGGAACACACAACTCGAGGAATACATGAACTCCAAGCAACAAAGGAAAACAGGGAGATAGCGTGAGTCCTAGGGAAAGAGGAAATGAAGATGCCAACAAACCCATGTAGGAAGAAGAAAGAGATTTGGAGATGACTCCAAGTGAGGTAGGAATAGAGGACCCAGATCTTAGAGATATTGTGGAAAGGGAAGGAATAGATCTACTGAATATTCTGGATCAATGGAAAAGGAAGGCAATAGACAATGTGCCAACGGAGAAACTCGATCACATTCAATATCTATTCCTCCTAAGGTAGGAATCAAAATCCATAGGGATCAAGTGAATGCATGGAAAAATAGGACACCTGGGAATCAAAACAAGTGATAGAAAGCCACAACACTCACCCAAGAAGGCAAGGCAGAAGAAAGGTGGAAAATCAAATAGCATATCCCTACAAGAACTAGGAGCCCTGTTGATAAAATCAGGTAATATAAAAAATATCTTCCCCAAATCTCCCACACATGTTTAAATGAAGATCATAACATGGAATATAATAGGCCTAAACAACCCAAGAAAGCAAAGAATCCTTAAAAATAGATTGAGTAAGGAACAACCTGACCTATGTTTCATTCAAGAGACAAAATGTACTTTAGACATAATGGAAACAATCAGTAAAAAACAATGGAGGAAGTACAATATGTTGTCTCTCGAAAGCCAACAAATGGCAGGAGGTATTCTCACCCTGTGGAACCCACAATCGGTGAACCTACTTGCAGCAGAAGCCACAAGAAACACACTTTTTGTTAACATGAAAATTATAGGGAACACGAAGGAAATTATATGCACTAATGTGTATGGCCCCCAGGTGATGGAGGAAAAAAGAAGAATTTTCCCCAGCCTAGATATTCTAAAGGATTATACTCGCAACCTCCATTTCATCCTGGCAGGGGATTTCAACATCATCACTACACTCGCGAAGAAAAAAGGGGGCACCAGAAGATTGGACAAAGATGTGGAACATTTCTCATCTTTCTTTGATACAATGAAGCTCATGGACATTAGGAACAACAACAATCAGTTCACCTGGAACAAAAAATGAGTAGGTCACCACCAAATAGCTACAAGGCTAGAGAGATTCTTACTATCGAAATCAATCGTGCTATAGGGACTAACGATGGACTATAGCCTCCTCCCATGGGGGGTATTAGATCACTGGTCAGTTCAACTAGAAGAAAACTTTCAAACCACACCAAAAAATAGACCATTTAGATTTGAGAAGTTTTGGATCGACCACCCCAGCTTCAAGGAGAATATCAACTAATGGTGCAGGAGGAACTTTCGGACCAAGGGACAAGGATGTTCAAACATTATAAAAAACTCAAATATATCAAACAAAAACTCAAGGAGTGGAACAAGGAGGTATTTTTAAATATAAACCAAGGGAAAAATAGCACCAAGGATAGAATGAGGAAACTATAGGAACAATGCATCGAAGAGGGATACACATAGGACCAAAAAAAGGAAGATATCCACTTGAACCAGAAATGGGAAGCAAGATGGCTATAGGAAGAAACCTTGTGGTGCCAAAAGTCCATAATAAGGTGGCTAATGGAAGGGGAGAGGAATACCAAGTTTTTTCACAGAACAACTATTGCAAGGAGATCCCACAACAAAATCTTGAAGATTAAGGATCAAGACAGGATGAAAAGAGAATCTCATCAGGAAATTGAGAATATATTGGTCAACCACTTCTAGGGGATAGCCCAGGAACCAAACCAAGAAATATTGGAGGCCATACAAAGAATAATTCATCACATCCCCAAGTTGGTCACAGAGGAGAAAAATGTTGGCTTAAGAAAACCCATTGCCAAGGAATAAATTGACCAAGTGGTCCAGGAGATGCCCAACGGAAAGGCCCCAGGCCCGCATGGGTTCATAGTGGAATTATTAAAAGATTGTTGGGAAGTGGTTAAGCATGATATTTACCAGGTGGTGGAGGACTCCAGGATATTGGCTTCCATCCTGAAAGCATTAAATGCCACAATTATCACTCTTATCCCGAAATAAAATGAAGCTATAACTGCAGATCACTACAGGCCTATATCTCTATGAAATGTAGTTTACAAGATAATATCCAAAGTCATAGCCAATAGACTGAAGCCACTACTTCCCACATTGATCTCTCAGGAATAGATGAGTTTTTTGGAAGGCAGACAAATTGTGGACAATATCATACAAGCCCACGAGATCATTCACACACTGAAAATCCAAAGGAGAGGGGGGATGATAATCCAACTTGATCTGGTGAAATATTACGACAAAATAAGTTGGCACTACATGGCTAAGAATCTGGAATATTTTGGGTTTGACCAACACAGGATCAACTAGATAGCCACCCTAGTCTCATCAACAAGCTACTCTCTACTAATCAATGGAGCCCCAACAAAACCTTTCTATCCCTCTAAAGGAATAATACAAGGGGACCCGTTGTCCCCTTTCCTATTCATTCTAATGATGGAAGGGCTCAACAGAAGTTTAAAAAGTGCTACTGTAGTGGGGTTATTAAAGGTATCAAAACATATGAGAAATGTCCAACATCCACACACCAACAATTTGTAGATGACACCCTACTCCATGGCACACCCACGGTAAAGGAAGAAAAGGCCTTTAAAATAATTTTAGAAGATTTTGGGGAAGCCTTGAGAGTGGAAATCAACCACTCCAAATCCATGATATTTTTCTATGGTTTGAACGCAAAAATATCCCAACGAAATACTTGGAAATCCCCCTAATGGATAGAGCCTACACCGAGGCCACGTGGGAAGGAGTTATCAGCAAGCTACAGGAGAGGGTAAAAAACTGGACATATAGAGCCCTAAACTTGGCTGGAAGGCTTATCCTCACCAAAATGGTTCTTCAAGAAATCTCGACGTATATGATTTCAGTGTTCCCAACCTCCAAAGGAATACTACAAAAGATAAGAGCCATACAATGAGACTTCCTATGGTGTGGTGCAGATTATAAAAAGAGACGGGCCTTGGTGGCCTGGGATAAGGTATGCAGCCAAAAAGAAAAGGTGGCTTGGGGTTACAGGACCCATAGGTAACCAATGAGTCCTATGGGGCAAAGATCTGGTGGAGATGGGTAAAAGACAATTCAGTACCATGGACAAACCTATGGAAGGCCAAGTATGCCCCGAATATAAGTGACCAAGAGTGAATTTGGCTCATGGTCACAGGGGAGGGATCAACCATCTGGAATCTTTCCTGGCAAAAAAAGTACTGGATCCAAGAACACAACTTCTAGGAAGTCACAAATGGTAGAACTGTAATGTTTTGGGAGGAATCATGGCAACAGGAACCTAGAATGGAAAATCTAGGAAGAGAGGAGCTTCAACAGGAAATGATTGGGAAAGGAAAAAAAAAAATCATCACTACTAGAAGAAAAGAGAAGGCAATGCCAGGTGGCAGATCTGGGACAAACTTAAGCCACAAAATAGAGCCTTTACCGAAAATATCACAAAAGAGGCGGAGGAGGAATTGGGAAAAAGGAAAATTGGGGTTTCGGAAGACAAAGACCAACTCAGATGGGGCCAGAAAAATGGAGATGAATTCAACTTAAAATAAGCATGGTGTTACATCGTTGGTCAGGACCAAGAAAATCTGGAGCAATAGTGGGAAAAAATATGGAAAATACCCCAATGGAAAAAATTCAAAATGTTCAAATGGCTTGTTCTACACAATTGAATTCTAACTTTGGAGAACCTCATGAAAAGGGGTTTCATAGGGCCCTCCCACTTGCATATATTTCTAGACAAGGAGGAAAAAACAAACCACCTCCTCAATGAATGAAGATATATAACAGAGATATGAGATTGGGCAACATGTATCTTCTGCCAGTCCAATAAGATCTCGGAGAACATTAGCGCTACCATCAACAACTGGAATGAGGATTATAGTAAAAATGAAATGGTGAACCTCTGTTGGACTCTAAGATCGGGGATGATCATATGGGAAATATGGAAAGAATGGAACATGTGCATCTCCAGGAATGAAAGAACACTGCCAGAGATGATAAAGGAGACAATAGTCTCTCAAATAATAGAAACGATGTAGAGCTACAACTGGAAGATGGAGAAAGTGCAACTCACAGACCAAGACTCTCATATCCTGGAACTTTTCCACCTAAAAAATTGGCACAACAGCCTAACAACATAGCGCAACCTGCAACTCCATATAGGATCCCACAACTAGAATCCCCCTCCATTAGGGTTCCTCAAACTGAACTTTGATGGGGTGACAAAAGGAAACCCAAGAGTGGCAGGTGCAGGTGGCGTGATCAGAGCTAGTGGCAGAAACATCACTTGACTGTACGCAGGGAGCATGGGAAACTCAACCAAGAATGCGGTGGAATTTGGAGCCCTGGAACTTGGCCTCGAAATCCTAAGTCACGAAAGGATGACAAGATCATAGTGGAAGGTGACTCCACCTTATTCATCGACACGGTGAAGAGGCTTTAAAATGGCACTAGAGTTGGAAAGGTTCAGTGCCACTGGTGCCTAGCACATTCTCTATAGAAAATACAAGAACATCTAAGAAATTTGAACACACTGGAGTTGCGTTGGGTGCCCAGGTCAATGAATACTCTAGTAGATAGGCTCTCCAATGAGGGGGTCATAAAGGAAGGCCGGAAAATAGATGACATCTGGAGCATCATTTCAAATGGGAAACTCATAACAAACTCCAATCACCTTGCAGAAAAATATTGTGAAGACATGATAAACATGGAGGCTCACATCGAGGAGGATATCACAAGGCCTCGTGAAAGTTATCCAAGCCCCAAGAAGAAAAGAACTGACCAATACTCTGACACTAATCATCATGTAAGATTATAATAAGCAGCAAGCAAGCGAACAAAAGCAAGGCTAGTCTGCAAGTAAGAGGCATGGGGAAAGCACGAGTGAAAGGACAGACAACAAGTTGCATGCAACGAATGATGTATGGCATGTGGGGAAGATGATAACCTAGATAGACCCCCTAGGACAGGTATAGGTATGAAGAGAAGCACAACTGGATCACACGTGAGCAAGGGAAATAACCGCACAGGGACAAAGGATGAACCATCATGAACATCAAAGCCTTAACAGAAAAAGTGACGGGAACGCACATTACTGTGAGCAAACCAAGATTGAAAGGATAGGCTCACATCGGTTAAAGGGAAATAAGAAGAGGGACAACACCAATAGTCACAATCAAAAGGAATAAAACAACAAGGAGTTTCACAGAATCTAGGGGAGGGACATGAAGAATACTTGGCAAGAAAGGCATAGGCTGAGTAACTAGCACAGGAGTTGTGGCACGCAGAATACGATGGTGTGCCTAAATCAAATGCATAGGAAAAGGAACCCCCTTGGGAAGGAAGTCCCAAACAGCTCCAGGAGGCAAACAAGAATGACATGAGCCACGAAAGATGCAAAGGGAACCTTACAATCTCGGGTTGCACTGAAGGGAAAGGCAACCATCACTCAGTGGGAGAAGGAATTAAATAACAAGTGCAAAGTTAAAGCATGGGAGGCATTGGTACAGGAGGTGAACTGGGTAATTGATCTAGGGGCCACACAATCCAGGGAAACCCTCTACAACAAAATGATGGATATGGTGTGGATAACTAAGATGATGATCAGAAAATTAATTTCATAGAATAAAGAAGCCAGGCAGATGGAGAACAAGGAAAATAAGATAATTCTTGACGAGATCTTCCATCGCCTCAGCGGTCTGAAAATTATTACCAAACTATTGGTAGAGGTAGAGAAGGACCAGAAAATAAAGGTGGATCATTTGGCTTCCTAGTTCCACCTCTACCTACATTATGTACATCACATGGACATCATGCCCACCGATGGACATGGTGCACTAGCTCAAATCAGGAAGACTCACACGATCTCACACAAGGAAAATAACAAGAGCCATGCTGACGGTGGAAAGGAGCACCCCCATTTGCAGAAACACTTCATCGTTATGGATTAATGAATTGGTAGTCTATAGGGAGTCATGCCAGATCAAGTCAGGTTAGCACATATATCATTCTCTCTCTGGTTTAGGAGGATGTTTTCTAGTCTCTTCCTTTATATCCATGTGTTTTTCTCCAACTGAACTGGGAAAAATTATTGACAAAGGAGATACATTGATAACATTGATATATGAAAGGTTCAAATCCAGTGATATAATTCAAGGTCTTCCTAAATTTGAACCATTTTTAGAAGCCCGTTTGAATAATTCAATATCAATGAATCTGAAAGAAAGTTTTTAAAATGGGACCAGAGATATGACAAGATTTCTTGGAAGTCTTTGGGGGTTATTCATCAGTGCTAGGATCACTATGGAACAAATTCATATTCATTTGTCCAATCAGATTCAAAAATTTTACCGATCCCAAGGGGTACAAATATGTGATAAGCATATAGAGATTATTGTATGACAAATGACATCAAAAGTCTTAATTTCATATCTGGTCTAGTTTCCCTTGGTGGCAGACCAGAACCATCCCTCGCTAATAACAACTTGCGTAACTAGGGACCCCCTGGCCTGGTTTCCTTCTAGGTAGACAAGAAGGCCCACCTTTTGTATCATATTATCTTTAGTAATATAGATCTATACACTCACTTACATATATATATATATATATATATATATATATAATTACCAATTTATTTTCACATCAACTTATGTTAATTTACCCAGTATGAATACTCAAAAACATGAATAAATTTGGTTACCCAATGTTAAGTTACATCCTATCTCCTATGTCACTCACATGTTCATCATGATGATTTCCATCGATTTGATCACATTGATTTTCCATACTCCCCTATTTTGCAATAGCGATATGTTTTTTGATCCCATACTACAAGATACACATACGAAAAAGCATACACTTTCTTGATGGAAGGTATTTGAGTTGTAGAAAAAAAACATATGTATTTTCTTGAGAATTTTATAGTAGTTTAAGAAAATAACAACATTTTGTTTATGGTTATGATTCTTTCAAGAAAATAATCTAGTACCATAAGAAAAAGATAAGAAAAAATAACATTTAAATAAAACATCAAGAATGAGCTAGAAAAAAGAAAGAAAAAACAATAGATCAAAGATTTATCGAAATCTAACTTGAAAGAAGCTAGATCAACACCAAGTTTTGTCTGATATGATTTAAAAAGTGCCCTTTTGAGCATAAAATTGGATTCACTTAGAAAACCATTAGATAAATCTGATAAATCATTAGTTACAAAATTTGCAAACCATATTGTTAAGAAAAATTCTACTCACAATAATAGAATGTGTGTATATGCCTTGGAATAAGTTCATTATGTTGGCCTTAGGAATTCTCTCTAACTCTACCACATAATATTTTGTTGAACACTAGGTAGAGACAAGTATTACACAATACTAAAAGCAACGGGGCTTAGTTTTCCCTTCTCATCATTAGCATAGGTTTATATATATTATAGTAATGTTTCTTGATGATGTCAACCACTAATAGAATTATAACTAAGTAATGCAAACTTGGTGAAACATAGGGAAGATTACATACTTTAACACCACCCTTTGAATATGAAGATGAAGATTATTAATGTCCACTACGACCAAATTGGTCTATCGGACCTTAAGAGGGTAATTGATTACTTGTGATTCTTTAGAATTTTGTTTCTTTTCTTGAAAAACATTAAGATAATCTTTCCAAGATCACCATAGTATTGTTGAGTTAAGAGGTTAGGAAGGTTGGTAGTGTGACAAATATTCTGAAAACTAGTTCTAATTTGGGTATAGGCTGGACAATCTAAGAGAAAGTTATTTTCATCTTCAACCTTCTTAGTGTCACAATTGTGACACACTCTTTCATTCTAGGGAATTTTAGGAATTGACCAATGCCCAGTTTCACTATGGAGATCGTGAGAATTTGTTCTTATCTTAGCAATGTTTATTTTTTTTATTTACACTTGTCAAAACAAATAAATAATTTTGATATTCTATATTAGGGTTGATTACATCCTTATAATACCTTAATTTTCTTTTTTCCTCTAACTCTTTATCACACCACATTTTCTCCTTAATTTTTTATTTGATGATATTTTTAATAATATATTTATTTTACAAAATGGTGTCTTGCATGATTCCCCAATAGTTTATCCAAGATTGGACATGTTTATGCCATCCTCGCTTGAGTCTATGGTGGTTACGACTCAATTTTGAAGCAATTTTAGGAATCCTCTTGTCTTCCATGTTGTTTAAATTGTTCATGTACATTAGTTATCTATTCATAGTTGTTCTCTCAATGGGGAAGAGGATTGTTTCTAAGAGGAGGATGGGATAGGGAATATTTCCTTTAATTTTGAGATTATAGGTTATAAAATTCTTTTGTATTTTCTCTATATTTCTCCAAGATTCATGAGAGATACTACAACGCCATACTTCACATCCATAAAGAATAACAGGTGTAATAACCTAAATTATTTAATTCCAAAATTATATTACAATTAAACATATAATCCTTTCAATTTACTTAAATAATTCATTCACTAGCATATAAGCAAGATATTCAGTAGAGATTAAAATTTATCTACAGCATGAAAATAACTCA
>ML816518.1:121237-147737 GCA_009831015.1 Picea engelmannii
GTCTCTTGTTGTTAAAGTTAAGGAAGGTTTGTAGGTATGTGATCATATACACTAGGTCTATTACAGAGTTACAAATCATATCTGGATGATGAAATTGATGAGGGATTTTGGTTGAGGTATGTTACAGATAGAGGTTGTATAATGGTGAGGTTGTGGCACATGGTTTGATGTAATGGTTTATGGTATTTGGTTATGGATAGTGTGATGTATTTCTTAGAAATTTTGATGGTTATATTGGTATATGTATTTGGTATATGGTTGATGTACATGTTGGGTACATGGTTGAGACAAGTAGTTGATGAGTTGGCAGATACATGAGGTGTATATTTGATGATGTCGGTACATCTTGACGAGTCATAATTTATGTGTATTTGATGCATGATTGGTACATATTTGGTGCATGGTTGATGCACTCATTGATGTTATAGGTTGGTGCATGGTTATTGCACTTGTTTATGGTACATGTTGATTACAGGTTGTTTGGTACAAGTTGGTGCATGGTTGATGAACTTGTTTATGCTATACGTTGATGACAAGTTGATTGGTACAGGTTTACAATAGTATATCTCACAGTGATAGCGTGACAGTGGTTCCATCATTCTATTTTTATTTCAGGGTAGTTGGACGGGGCAACGACAGGTGGATGTGTCCACCTTTCAGTTGTAGCTGGAGAACATAGGTGGTTGTAGCCTCCTTCTAGTTATAGCCATAGAATTGGGAGGTTGGATCTTCCCTCAGGTTGTAGCTTGAGAGACTAGGGGGTTGGAGCCTCCTTCTAGTTGTATATGGAAAACAAAGGAAGTTGGTGGTTTCAATTAATGTAATTCTTAAAGACATATAAGAAAAATCATTTTGTGGTTTTCTCTCTCTTTGGGTTTCCACGTAAAAACATTGGTGTACTATGTATGTGTATAATTTATCATTTGTTCATTGTTGATTTACTCTACAATTATTAGATGATAATTATACATTGATATAACACTTTCATTATATGGTTAAAAAGGATTAAATTTCTCTATTATTGATTCACCCCCCCTCTGAGTAATCCAATAATTGGAATCGGGGCAGGTTCCTTCAGGAAATAGTTTAACCACTGGAAGGAGATCATGGATTATTATGAGAATGGAGTACAATTGTTCAATGTTCAAAATGGTTTAAAGTATGAGATGTGGAGTGGAAGGATGAAAGTATTTGTACAAGCACAGGGGTATTATATTTGGCTATCAGTTGTTACAGGATATGATAGTTCAAAAAGGGAAAAGAATGCAGCCAAGAAGGAATTGAAGAAAAATAATAAAATAGCAATGGATTTCATCTGGGAAGGATTACCTAATCCGGTAAGAGAAAAGGTTGGTAAATTTTCATCAACCAAAGAACTTTGAGATAAGTTACATGACATATATTCTTCACCCATCGTAGATTCATAAAATGTAGATGCAAATATCAATCAAGAAGAATTATGTTCACCGTGTCAAACATATTCATAATATGAAGAGTACATAATCACTAGAGGTATGTTGTTTTGCTTTAATTATGAAAAACAAGGACATCTTGAAATATAATTCCATGAAGGAAATGAGACAGAAAAACTAATTGAAAAGGAAGACAATTATGAAGCAGAATTGATTAGTGGTTTAGATGAACTAAGAGAAGAAAACAAGTTACTGAAGAAAGAATTAATGAAAAAAAAGGAAAGTGTTCACATTTTTTAAGAAGCCTAACAGCTCATTAAGAACTTAAGAACTCATCTAGAAGAAGCCCGAAATATCGAATACAATATTGAATATCAAAAGTAGTATTTGGAAGCCAACATAGTAGCATAAAAGGAAGAAGAAGAAATGAGAGAGAATATATTGACAGATCATATTAAGGAAAGAAGTAATGATCTAAACCATCTTGAGGCATAGTTTTGTCAAGAAGAGAAAGGACTTGAAGAAGAAATAATCACATTAAAATTTCATCTTGAAGAAGAAAAAAGAACAGAAGAAGTCATGAAGTCTCAGATAATGAAGAAAGAAGAAGAGGTTGAGAAGCTTCAAGAAATATTTGTCACATTGAGAAGTAAAATTGTCAAGATCAACAAGAATGTTGAAGAGACAGAAACATCCACATCAGTTATAGAGAATGAAGAGAAGCACTCTAGGTTCCTAAAATAGAAGAATGAAGAAAATAGAAAGAATTATGTAGAAGTGCTCAAAGGGAGGAATCATGGTCAACCAGAATATAAGAAAACTATTGAAGATACATTTTCAAGAAGACCATCCATGTTCAAGCCACAAAGAATCTTCAATCATGATCATGATCAGTGAAGGAAAAAATTTAGAAGGACTACACCACAAAGAAGATCATTCACTCCCAGGTATGCAAATTTATTTTATGGTCATTTCTTTTATTGTACTAATTTTGGAAATAAGGTTGCAGATTGCCGAGATTATAAAAGAAATGTTCAAGCAAGAAGTGCTTATGTGGCCCCACTTAACATTGAATGTTACAAATTTCATAACTATGGACACATAGCTACTGATTGTAAAAGCATGATCGATACTTCCATGAAAGAGAGAATTGATATCAGATATAAGAAAGTATGGATAATAAAACACGAAGCAAAGGTGAACAAAGACCAGGTCCCATAGATCGCAATACTGGAAATAAAATGAGATGAAGAAAATTTGACAAAGAAAATGAAAGATGTCAAATACAAAATGGTTTGGAAAATAACTGAAAGAAAAGAAGGAAAGATAAACGAGGAACAGGTTCAAGAGGTTGTACTTTATGGCATTGTAGTGAAATATGAATCCACAGACAGAAGGAAAGAAGTCAGAGCTCAGAGAGATGACTAGTATACCAATGAAGATGATGATGAATACACATTAGAGCAAGAATTATTATGAGCCATCTAGCTTAGAGACTCCCAGATATTATGAATAATAGACAAGGGGAGTCTATGCAGTAGCTGACACAGACCAGAGAACCATCCTACTAGAAGCTTGCAGAGTTTGAGTAGACAGATTTAGTGCATTCAGTTAGAAGAAGTACAATATCATAGATTAATCATTTGTAGTAGTAATTCATCATAGTACAGTGACATATGAGTCAAAATTATGGATAGTTGTGTAGCATAGTCTTGGATAGATATGGATTCATAAGAACACTTAGCAGGTTTTTAAAGATATATGACAATGTATGAGAGCATGGATTTGAAATTGATATATATGTTCTGTACACATGTAGTTCATACAACAATTCACATTCAAAACTAAGTAATGTTCAGAAACAACAATAAAAAAACTCCCTATGAGCTATGGAAAAGAAGACCAACAAATGTGAATCACTTCAGAGTATTTGGAAGCAAATGCTACATCAAAAGTGATGGAATAATGAGAAAATTTTACTCTCGTGTGGACAAAGGAGTACTTGTTGGTTACTCAAGTATAAGGAAATCATACATGTGTGACAATATCAGGTTGAACAAAGTTGTGGAAATCATCAATGTAACAATTGATGAATTAGGTGGACGAGAATTAATGGAAAAAGAAAATGAATCAATGGAACAAATTTATGAAGAAGAAGAAAAATATGAAGAAGAAGGGGAAGGGGAATATCAAGAAGATTGGACAGAAGTAGAAGATAAAGTTCAACAAGTGCCTCCAAAGACACCTAGAAAACAAGTACATAAAAATCATCCTTCAGATCAGATTATCGGAAACAAATATGAAAGAGTTAAGACTAGAAGAAGAATATGTTCCCCATAACAAATGCACCTAGCACTCTTATCTATGATTGAAAAAAATAGTTTTGAAGAGGCTGGGAAGGATGAATTCTGGAATAAGGCCATGGATGAATAATTAGATCAAATAGAGAAGAATGGCACTTGGGAATTGGTTCCACGACCAAAGAATAAGAATGTGATTGGCACAAAGTGGGTTTTCATAAATAAATTGAATGAATATGGACATGTTACAAGGAACAAAGAAATATTGGTATGTAAAGGATACGCACAAAGTTGAAGGAATCGACTATGAAGACACATTTTCCCCAGTTGCCAGAATGGAAGCAATCCGATTTCTCTTAGCTTATGCATGCTCCAAGAATATTAAAGTGTCTCGGATGGATGTGAAATAATCCTTTATGAATGGGGAACTTGAATAAGAAGTCAAAATTGAACAACCATAATTATTTCATTTGTGAGAGAATGCAGATTATGTGTGCAAATTGAAGAAGGCTTTGTATGTTATAAAACAAGCTCCTAGAGCATGGTACTCTAGAATAGATAATATCTACAGCAAGCAGGGTTTAGAAAAGGAAGTGAATACAACAACCTCTACATCAAGGTAACTCAATATAGTATTTTGTTAATTAAAGTTTATGTTGATGATATTATTTTTGGAAGTATTGATGACAGGTTAAGTTAGAAATTTGCAAAGGATATTCAAAATGAATTTGAAATTTAATTACTCAGAGAACTATCCTTCTTTCTTGGTCTTCAAATATGTCAAAGCAACCAAGAAATTTTTATTTCTCAAACTAAGTATATCAGAGAAATGTTAAAGAGGTTCGGAATGGATGATTGCAAACTAGTTACCACTCCTATGAAAACCATTTGCAAGTTGAGAAAATATGATGATTCAAATTCTACAGACTAGAGGAAATATAGGTCAATGATTGGTATCTTACTACATGTGACAACATCCAGACTAGATGTAATGCAAGAAGTTGGAAAGGTGGCACAATTTCAAGCAGCGCTAAAGGAATCACATGTATTAGCAGTGAAGAGGATTTTCATATATCTCAAAGGAACATGAGAGTTTGGATTATGGTATCCAACATGAAAGGTTCTATCACTTGTTGCCTACACATATGCATATTGGCCAGGTTGCATTGATGACCGATGAAGCACCAATGGAGAAGCATTCTACTTGGATGAATGTTTAGTATGTTGGTTAAGCAAGAAAAAATCATCAGTATCTTTATCTACATCCAAAGTAGAGTATATTGTAGTAGCATGATGTTCTACTCTGGTTATGTGGATGAAACAAACTTTGATAGATATACAGGTTGAGTATGATGAGCCCATTCCAGTCTATTTTGATAATACAAGCGTCATCAGTATCTCAAAGAACCCGGTGATGAACTCCAAGATGAAGCACATTCCAATAAAGTAGATCACCTTCTACAAGAACAAGTTGCAAAGAAGAACATTAGAGTTGAATATGTGGCCACAAAAGAACAAGTGGCAGACATCTTTACAAAACCACTTCCAAGGGAAGCCTTCGAGTATTTTCGTTAGAAACTCGGAGTAATTTCTACTCCATGATGAATTATTTTGAATGCTTATCTTATATGTCTTAAATTTACACAAGGAAAACCATAAAGAGGATAGTTCATGAAGAGTTCAGTTAGGGGGAGTATCCCCAAGGATATTTTAGTTAGGGGGAGCAGCCTCGGATGGAAACATACCTTTTTAATTGATGTAAAAAGGGCAGATATTTATCAGATGCAAAGGCAAATTCTTGGAGAAAGAGCACATAGGTATGGTTATAGGGGGAGCAATGGTCACAGGGGGAGCATGACTAATATGAATTCAGTATTGCATCATTGTGTTTCCATGAATGCCAAAGGGGGATATTGTTGATTATTTGGGTTGGTTGTCATTGATGACAACCCTTGAAGAAAGTTCGGTAGCGAATTCTAGTAGCACAAAGGTTTGGGTAATGGACCCAAGTTTGTTTGATGTATAATGGTATGAGTTTTAATATATTTGAATGTAAGACTATTCTGGATAGATAGTACATGTCATGTCATTTCTAGTGGTCAAGTTAGTCATGTCATGTCATTTCATGTCATTTCTAGAAGCCCAAAAAGTCAACATAGTCAAAGTGTTTGCAAAGAATAAATAATTTAAATAATAAAGTGAAGTGATGAATGTACTATAATTCAAAGAGAATGAAAAATAAATTATTTAAATAATAAATTTAATGGAGAAATTACTAAGTGGACAAGTGGTTAGAAGTGGCTTAACCCTAAAATAAGGAAAGTGGGTTAAGATGGTTAAAAGGTAATCCCTTAAGGAAGCTACATGAAAGTATAATTAAAAGGCAAGGTTCTCTCATTTTAATCACACTTGAAAATATTTAATATCTACAAGTGACAAAGGTAACCAAATGATATCTAAGCTAAATTTCAAAGGAAACATAAAGTAAAGAAGGTCGAAATTCAAGGGAGGATAAATTATTTTGATGATGCTTTCTAAGTTATGTTATTTATAGGTCATCTCACCATTTTCGCAATACCAAGTTTTTTTAGAATGATTCAGCCCATGAAATTGGCAGGATGCCGAGGAAACATATCCAAGTAGCTTTGATAAAAAAATCATCTTGTAGGTCGTTGCATTTTTGGAGTTACACTCCGTGGAAAATAGGGCTTGTGGCTAGTCCTAAAACTAGTCTAAAACAAGTGTTTCGGGTAAAAACGTCATAACTTCTTCATAACATATCCAAATTCAGTAAGACCAAATGGATTGCTTAGATTACAGTCTGCAGTATTCTGTTCACTATTTTCATATCCATACAACAAATATTCCATGTGAGGCATGCTCTACAATTTCTCTCTCTATAATAAGCCAAAATTCAACAAGGTATGCCATTTTTTCTATAACTGCTTTTATGAGAGGTTCCAAGTAGTGAAATTTGGAGGAATTGCATAAAATACACTAAATAAAATTGTGTACTACTTTTAGATCTTTATTCATTGCAGGTACATATTTATGATTATTTTAAGTTAGGGTTGTTGACTAATCCAAAATTAGTCATGTGAGCCTAAAATAAAATTTGATGAAAATTATGGTCTCTTGTTGTCAAAGTTAAGGAAGGTTTGCAGGTATGTGATCATATACACCAAGTCTATTACATAATTACAAATCATATTTGGATGATGAAATTGATGAGGTCTTTTTTTTGAGGTATATTACAAATAGAGGTTGTGGCACATGGTTTGATGTAATGGTTTATGATATTTGGTTATGGATAGTGTGATATATTGCTAGAGAAATTTTGATGGTTATATTGGTATATGGTTGAGGTACATTGTTGAGACAAGTAATTTATGAGTTGTCACATACATGAGGTGTATAGTTGTTGATGTTGGTACATCTTGATGAGTCATAGTTTATGTGTATTTCATGCATGATTGGTACATATTTGGTGCATGGTTGATGCACTCATTGATGGTACAGGTTGGTGCATGGTTGATTCACTTGTTTATGGTACAAGTTGATTACAGGTTGTTTGGTATAGGTTGGTGCATAGTTGATATACTTGTTTATGGTATAGGTTGATTACAGGTTTATTGGTATAGGTTTACAACAATATATCTCACAGTGATATGGTGACAATGGTTCCATCATTCTAATTTTATTTCAGGGTGGTTGTATGGGGAAAGGACAGGTGGTTGTAGCCACCTTCTAGTTGTAGCTAGAAAACATAGGGCTTGTGTCCTTCTTTTTCGTTGTATCCAAAGAATTAGAGAGTTGGAACTTCCCTCAGGTTGTAGCCTAAGAAACTAGGGGGTTGGAGGCTCCTTCCAATTGCAGCTAGAAAACAAAGGAAGTTGGTGCTTCCAATGAATGTAATTCTTAAAGACATATAAGAAAAATCATTCTGTGGTTTTCTCCCTCTTTGGGTTTCCATGTAAAAACACCGGTGTACTGTGTATGTGTATAGTTGATCATTTGTTCATTGTTTATTTACTCTGCAATTATTGGATGATAATGATACATTGATATAGCACTTGCTTTATATGGTAAAAAAGGATTAAATTTCTCTATTATTGATTCACCCCCCCTCTCAATAATCCAACAGTGAAACACATGGTTATTAGACAATAAAATTATTGAACTATTGTCACATCAAATAGGATTTGAATCCTTCTCCACACGTGAAATATAATTCAAGAGTCTCCTTATCCATATTTCATGGCATGATGTTGAGTAGCCTCTACACATTATGCTTCTATAAAAGAAATTGAGACAATGGGATGCTTCTTAGAATCCCATGAAATCAAATTTGTTCATTTAAATGAAAAGTGTATCCTAAGGTACTTTTCCTATCATCAATGTTGCTATAAAAATCATTATTTGTGTATTTTGTAAGTGTGTTGTCTTCATAAGTTGTGTACCATAATCCATAATCAGTTGTTCCTGTTGTATACCTTAAAATTATTTTTCAAACTCTCTAGTGAGATTCCTTGGGAGACTCCATAAATATGGAAATGAAAATAGTTGCATACATAACATCTGTTCTAATTGAAGTAAAGTACTTGAGGTTCCCTAGAAGCCTCTTATACAGTGTTGAATCAACTATGCATCCTTCATCCTAATTTCTCAATTTTCCTCATTCCACAATATTTTTTTCTATTTATTTTCATTTGTCCATCCTAAACCTATTTAAGATATATGTAGCATACTTTTTTTGACATATGAATATTCCTTCAGTATATTTCTCAACTTCAATTCCCCAAACAAATTCACGAGAACAAGATCATTCATCTCAAACTATGTTTTCATCGCAAATTTGAAATCATCTAACATCATATTTCCAATGTATATCATATCATCAACATCAACAAACTATGAAATGTTTTTGTGTAAAGATTGGGCTCATTACTACTCATATTGAGCCCATTGTTGAGAAAATATGAGTCAATTTGTCTATACCAAGATCTTGGAGATTGATTCAAGACATAAAAGGTTTTGTTCATCTTGTACACCGTGTACACTTACCTTTTCACTTCAAATTATGGTGGTTGATCTACATACATCTCTTCTTCTAAAATCTCATTTAAAAAGGATTACTTCGCATCCATTTGGAAAACTGGTCATTTGTTCTAGGCTACAATGGATATCACAACTCTAATATTATCTAACCTTGCTAATGGAGAAAAGGTTTCACCATAGTCAATACCAGATTGTTCAGAAAACCCTTTAGAAAATATCCTTGCCTCATGTTTTTCTATACTTCCTTTCATATTAATATTTTTTTTATAAATCCACTTAACAACAATGTGGTTCTTATATACAAGGGCGTCAACAAGATCCCAAGTCTTGTTCCTTTGAATGGTTTCAATATCTTCATTCATGGCTATCTTCATTCATGGCTTGTACCCAATGCTCTTCTTTCATTGCCTCTTCAAAATAAGTAGGTTGGAAGGATAACAAGGTATGCTTGAACTCGTTATATATGCTCTTTGGCTCTATAGGAGGATGTTGTAAAGTTATCTCTTTTATTTTTTCCAAGCATCCAACTTTCACAATAGATGTTTTTTTTTTATTAAATATAGGCATTCCCTTAACCATTTACTATTTTTTGTAAGAAACTAAGACTCCTTAAGGTAGGTGACCATACATAAGATCCCACAACCAAATCTCATATGTTCTTGAGAAATTTTGTGCATATGACCATCGATAATTTTAAGGATGAAAAAATTTTCTTAGAATGTAGAAACATTGGTGAACCTTACTAGTCCTTAATATTCAATGTATAAAATGTTTGACGATATTTTTGTAAAAATATTCAAATTTCTAAGGATTTTATATAGTTTTTATAAAATTTGGGATATTTTTAAGGTAAAATAACTTTATTCTATAGAATTTGAGAGAATCACTTTTAGAAAAAATGGAAATTAGGAAACATTTTTTTGGAAAAAGAATAGAAAATTAGCACATGGGCTATATATAGCCTCTACAATTTTCCATGCATGTGACTTTGACAGATTTACACTTCTCATATTCAATGGAAACATTTTGTTCTTTTTCATTTGAACCTCTATAATAAGTTTTCTACTAGGTGAATTATCTAAGATTATGCATCCTTTGAATCTGGTGTCATAACCATTTTGAATTAATTTTCCTATACTTATTAGATTATTTCTAAGATTATATACATATAAGACATGAAGAAGGTCTTTATTTTCATATTGTTTGGTTAATATTGGCACAACACCTTTACCTAAGGCCTTTACTTGGTAATAATCTGCTAATGTAATTTCATATTTAATAGAGCTATCAATTCTAGAAAATAGTTCTTTGTTACGTGTCATATGATTGTTGAAGCCACCATCCATCAGAAAAAATATCCTTATTGTAATCATCTTCAGTTCTTTGGCATGAAAGGAACATTGCCTCATATGTTCCTTCGTTAATGTTGGAGACATTATATATGCACTTGTTTAGACCTGACTAATTCTTTCTCAACTAACATTCACAATGACCATAGTTTTTACAATAGTAACATTGGACTTTGGATTTATCTATACATTTTATACCTCTCTCCCCTCTAATTCTAAGAGTGTTTAGGTTGATATGTTTATCCTAACTATTATTGTGTTGTTCTTTCTTCTCCTTGATGATTACACGTGCCTCTATCTTTACTAATGAATTCCTGAATTTTAAAGGCATGTTCTAAGGATTCATTTTCCATGTTGATTCTTGATTCGCATGACAAAAGAGAACCCATTAGTTCTTATATTGTTAGTTTGGACAGGTATTTGGATTCTTCTATGGAAATGAAAGCCATTTTGAACTTATTGGGACATTTTAGAAGAACATTTTCAACAATTTTATGATCTTCAATCTTCTCTTGATGAATCTTGAGTTGATTCACAACTCACATCACTCTAGTCATGAACTGGTAAATGTTCTCTACCTCCATCATATTCAAGGTTTCAAAATATCTCTTTAGCGTTTGGAGCTTCACTTTATTCACTTTGCCATTACCCTTGTATGATAACATATCCCAGGCTTGATTTTCACTAGATGATCTTGTTATCTTGGGAATAATCGAGTCATCCATTAAAATCTGGATCCAATAGTTTCCTTTGTTCTCATTTTTCCTCTGTTCTACAAGTTTCTTTCTTTGGGAATTATTCATGGCCTATCAATTTTTTTGATTAGGCTATGGGAATCCATTAACCACTAGCTCCCAAAAAACCTATATTTTCAAGAATTTTTTCATCCTTAGAGATAATAACTTATAGTTCTTGCCAAAATGAACTCGTGCTTGTTTTTCGATAAATTACTTGTAAAAACCATTCAAAAATATCGTAATCCCAAGAGAACTATTTTGTTTTTGTTTTCTAGATATGGGATGAATGAGGACTAACTAACTAACTAACAAAATTCTAAATAACTAACATAGACTTGGTCAAACATAGGGAAGATTACATACTTCAACATCGTGAATAATAGAGAGTTGTAGCCTTAGTATTGTAAGAGGAATGAAGAAAATGTGCTTAAAACATTTCCCCATTTTTTTACATGTGTGAAATTAATTACCTTTAAGATTACTCCATGGCCACCTACTTCAACCAAGATTGGTATATATTTTTGATGAATTTCTAAGATGAATGATGAACAATAATTGAGAAATGTAACACTTGAAGTAAAAGTAAGCACCCATATTTTAACTTCTTTTACATAAAAATCATAATCCTTTGCACAAACCACTTGCAATGTTTTTTCAAACTCTTTGTTCCTGCCAACATTTTCTTGCAATATACCAAAAAATGATCAAATATTCTAATTCGAATAGACCCAAAAAAATGTTTTTTAAGTCTCAAGTATACTTGGTACAATTGAACTGGCTAAATTTTCTCAAATGCTCATTCTTATCAATCATGCACTATCATGTATCTAATGGCTCTTATGTTATTTTTCATTTTCCTTGATAAATATGTCAACTTCCCTTGATAAATACATTGGCATGTCATGTTTCTAAAAATTTTGTTATACAAATGTATCATAGCTTTAAGTATAATTAATCATCATTTTAGATGGGAAAATAATTTTAGTAAAAGCATACAAAATGTCTAGAAAATACTTTTTAATGAAATTTAACATTATTTCATGACATAATCCAACCATAGGAAATGAAACTACTCACCAACCACCTAGGAGACTATGGAATAACAAAAATTCCCAATATTGCATCAAGACATGGGATAATTCCTTCTAATACAAATCAAACATAAGTACACTCATCTTTTTTCTTCCAAATTGTAAGGACCATTTTCTTAGAGTCTCTAAGATATTTTTAAGGCTCTGTGCATCATAGATTTATCAAGGTCTAAACTAGATGTTAGAGACCATTCATTGAGATAGAAAAATATGGTCAATGATGTATATCTATACTGAAAATATGGTACCATTCAACCAACATTCCAATCAAATACACTACTAAAGTACCAATGGTTATGGATAACTACCATAAAAGTGAGAAGACAATGATGCTCAATTTCATAGACTATGATTGATCACTCTTCCTTTTCCTTCCTTTCTCCATGATGAAATGTTGTATTTTACTTCCAAATTATAATTAGAAAAATGGTGTCCTACATTTTGATAGTTTTTCAACCTCTTTACAATATATAGTGGATGAAATGTTCATACCCGATTCGTCATTTTCATCCCCCTCCCTGGGTTCTTGGGAGTTATCTCAGCTATATAGACTAGAACATGTCCAAAGAGTAAAATTATGGATGAGTTGTTATTGATATATCTAGAAAAGGAAGTCTTCTGATATGTCCATACTTTGAGAATACAACAAGTCTAATCAAGTTCAAGGACATACAATAAAGGATGTAAGGCCAACTCCATATCCCACAAATAGTCTTCCAATGTCTAATAGGAATGCATCCCACACAAAAATAGAATGCAAACACATTGTATTCATTTTTAGAAATTATATTTTTCAATGGAAGATAATATTTGTAATTATGATATTGTCTAAGTATCCTACCCTTTAAATCACACCCTTTCTCTAAAAGGTACAAAGTTAAGAATTTTTTTCCATTATTATTCATAACGAATATTGAACGAAACAACCATTAAGCTAAATGAGGATCCTAACAAACCTTTGAAAATAATATAATGAGTTATCCAGTGATATATGAGACTTATCACACCCTCAATTAATTCACTTATAAGTCATTAGGAGTTTATATTTGAACCACAACTATAGAGTAATAATGGGACTAAACCACATATCACATCACTTTGAGCTAGAATAATCCTGAAAGGTATCTCTCAATGTATTATATTCATGATATTTAAGAATTATAATAGTAACCAGATAAATTACTCCTTCCATACCCTTGTAGTTTGCAATGCGACCACTCACAATAGCACCAACCATGGAACCTATAGCCAGTAGGGAACCAAAGGTAGTATACTAGATAAAAATGTTCAAATTTTCTTAGACCCAAATGCATTGATGTAGTAGCATCATCCAACATCAACCATAATCCAACTGTGAGAGATATAATCTAGGTATAGGCATCTAGGTAGGATTTCCTGTACAAACAAACCCTTTCATTCAATAATATGACAAAAATATTACTATTTCTCCATTGTTGGATGTACAAAAAGATTAACTACTTATTTATTTCACTACATATTTCATTGTAGGATGAGATCACTCGTTCATATATCCATATGGTGTAATAGGAAACAATAATTGCATAGGGAAGACAAGTCCATTATAAGGTGTTGGATGGTGACAACTCATTGAGACAATTACACTCATTTTTGTTCCTCTAAAATGGTTATAGTTTCCAAATGGTTGGAATTTAATATCCCTATTATAGTTTTGTTAAAATGATAATCTTACGAGGTTTTTGAAAATATATTTTTGTAACCTTGTTATTTCTTCATTGTTTTAAGACAAAAGAAATAATATATTATGCCCCCATTTTATTTATATGTTGGTTATTAAATATGTTAATTTCCCCCCCTTGAATCTATGATTGTATACCCTCTAATTGGTTGTTTGCATTCCCTCTAAATTTCTACTTGGAGGACCTTTTATTTTCTCCATTTGTAGGATATGTTTCTCAACAAATGGTATTAGAGCACTAAGGAAGAAAATTCCCATGCATTGAGAGCTTGGGATGATCTTACCCATTCAAAGAGGTGGAGGGAGGTCAATGCAGAGTGCTCAAGAGGAGTTTAGTTATTTTTTTCTTGAAGAGATGATGGTCAATCCATGAATATCCAAAGAGGAGTTTATGGAGAATAGAGAGAATGACGAATGGAAGGTTCGAGGTGGAGAAATTTAGTGGAAACAACAACTTTGAGTTGTGGAATGATCCAGGTGGATATTGGTGGCCACCCACCTCTTCCATCTGGCTCACATACAACTTTCATATTGGCAGTTATAGTTTTTATCTTGGAATATTTTTTCTATCTTCTTTGGTCTTAAACTTCTAGGGTCGTTTAGAGGCCCTGAACAATGTTTTTTGGGATCACCACAGTTACACTATAGATGGAGTCACAGTGTGATGACATAATATGTATTCCTCAGACATACATTTCCAATGGGATATTGTGCACCTAAAACAAAGATTGTATGAAAACGTTACAACCCAAAGAAGTTGATGTACCAACTTACCCCATTCGGGCCTACATCACTTTTGGAGCCTCATCTCCTAGGGCTAGGTTTTTGGATGTCTAGGGTTTTTTGTTTACTTCTTGATTCTAAAAATGCATGGAACCCTAATTTTAATGTTCTCAAACAAATGTGCATATCATCCACATCTCTTCTCGAATATTAGCTACCTGCATTCAAGGAAGATTGTTTTCATTCTACATTTTTACAGTTTTGACATATTTCTTTATTGAATAGAAGTTATGTTCCATTGTATCTCTGTTATTTCTCTCTGTATATCTATGTTAATGTTATAGATCTATGTTTCATTTCATTCCTCTCATAAATCTGGATCATGGAAGTGCAATGAGCATGATTTTTTGGTGCAAAAAGGACTACACAAATCATTATCTATGACAAGAGAAAGACTCCAGTGGGTATGTTGGATGATCACTGGGAATATCTCAATGTAAGGTGTATCAACACCATTTGATTGTGTTTAGCTGATAATTACCTCTTTAATATCATGGGAGAGGAAAAAACAACAATACTATGGACAATAATGAAGAGCCCCTACATGAAAAAATCCCTAACCATCTAGATCTACCTCAAGATGAAACTGTATAGTCTACAAATGAAACACAGTTTCAAAATTTTTGATCATTTAAATGTATTTAATACTATCATATGCGAGTTAGCTAGTATGGATGAAAAAATCAATGAGGACGATAAGGAAGTTAAGTTGTTGTGTTCATTTCCTGAGTCTTGAGATCATTTAGTAACTTCTATTAACTTGAGTACAAATGATACTCTTGAATATAGGTTTGTTGTGGGTGCTTTGTTTTCTAAGGAGGTGAGGAGGAAATCTAATGTAGAAACCTACACATGATAAGAAATGGTGGTTATATTTTGATCCAGAGAAAGACGGAAGAAATCAAGAGGTAAATCTAGATCTAAATCAAAATGAAATAAGAGTAAGCTAAAGTGTTGGTATCACGGTAAATCAGGGCATCTTAAGAAATAATTTTGGAAGAGACAAGAGTCCATGGAAGACTCTAGTAAGGAAGAAAATCTAGCTAAGTCAAGTTTAGGTATGGTTGATAAAGTTTTATCCATTTTTAATGTCTCACTTTATCATGAATAAAGGCTACTAGACTTTGATGCTTCACACCACATGTTTTCACATAGGAATTGGTTTTATGCTTATCAAGTCGTTGATGGTGGTATTGTTCTCATGGGAAACAATGTTCCTTGTGAGATTTTTGGGGTTGGGATCATTAATATTAAAATATTTGATTATATTGTTAGATAACTAAGAGAGGTTAGACATGTACCTGAACTTAAAAAGAACCTAATTTCTTTGGGAGTTTTGCATTTTGGACGTTACAGGTTTACATGTCAAGGTGGAGGACCAAAAGTGTCCAAGGACATCTTGGCTGTTATAAAGACTATGAAGATTGAAACCTTTACAAATGATAAGGAATCACTCAAGTAAATGAAGGGTGTGGGTCTGTGTTATAAAGAGAAAATCTTATGTGGGTCTATGTTATAAAGATAAAATCTTATGTGTTTAATGTATTTAAGCAATTTCAAGTTTTGGTTGAAAAGGGAACTATAAGGAAAATCAAGTGTTTGGGAATATATAATAGAGGTGAGTTCATGTCCTTAGAATTTTACAAATACTACAAAGAAGTTGGGATTAGAAGGAATAAAACCATGGTATACACTCCTCAACAAAATGGCAAGGTAGAATGCATGAATATGAATCTTCTAGTGAGAGAAAGGAGCATGCTTAGTAATTCCAATTTGTAGCAAGAGTTGTGGGAAGAAGTAGTCACTACTGCTTGCTATTTGGTAAGCCAGTCAGCATGAGCTCCAACAGATTGTAAAAATCTTGAAGAGGTATGGGCATATCACCCTTGTGATTACTCAAAGTTATTAATCTTCAATTGTGATTTGTTTATGCGCTTATTCCTAAATATCAACATTAAAAGTTAGGCTCCATGTCAAAGAAGTACATTTTTTTTGGTTATGATGATGTAGTTAAGGGATATCTATTGTGGGATCCTACTACTTGCAAAATCATCGTTAGCATAGAAGTAGTGTTTGATGAATCCCCTCTTCTAAAATTAGATGTTGTGGAAGTTGAAGTGAAATAGGAACATGTACCACAACTGTAACATCCTCCTTGTTACGCCGATAAACCTCTTATAACAAGTGCAATTTATTTTGTTTGTTACAGGTGTGTGCGCGCATGTACAAGGGAAATAAATACATTCGACTCTACGTCGCCACCTGACAATGAATAAGACACAACCACGATGAACACAACAAGACAACATAAGACACACAACAAGTGACTGCAAGCATTAACGATGATCAATCGACAATAAGTAAGACTGACTACCCATCCATCCTACCCTGCAATGGTTAGGACCTCCAAGATACATAAGAAATGCTCAAGCCCAGGTTCCCATCGATTTTAACCATTTGAGGTCTTAGGGTTGGCGACTCTTCTGAGGAACATGGAGGTGTCTATATCCCGCCCAACACAAGAAGACCAAGCACACAAAGGTTTACAACCCAGCACAACATTAATTTAAACAAGGGACTACCATCTATATAAGTCTTAAAGCCATTCCATTGGGCAACTTTAGATCATAATTCATCATCAAGTACCATCTAAAACACATTCAAGTGACCCTTTAGTACAAGTATGAAACTTCGACTGGTTTAACATTTAACAAGATAAATAGTCATTAATTATAATCATAAATATAATGAATAGTTATAATTGTCATTTAACGCAATAAGTAACATTTAATATTTAACTACAGATCAATAATTAACGAATTATCCTAAAATCATTTGACACAATCATTGTAAAATTACATTATCATTCGTTCCATGATCTAAACTTGTAATTCGATTGACCATAATTATGAACCAATAATTGTATCGACAATGCAGTGATCATAAATCCATAAATAATGCAATAGTCAAGAATCTTTTATCGCAACATATAAATTAACATTAACCTTAACTCAATGAACTAAATTTAATAATCGGTAGCCAGTAATTGTGAACCAATAAATAACGCAACATCTCAATGATTATATATCCATAATTGATGCTATATCCTAAAATCAATTAACACAAACATTATACATAATCGTTAACATTATCTTAAGCGATGTCAATAATAAATAAGATCTTAAGAAGTACTTTTATCTCCAAAATAACAATTGTTACAAGACCATTCTCCTTCAATTAGAATACATAAAATATCAAGATTCTATGGAAAGAAAATAGAACTATTCCATTTTTAACACTAGAAGACAAGACAGCTTTATATAACCACCTTTCCCCCTTTTCAAACTTGTCTTTAATCAAACGAGAACCATTATTATAATTAACTCTAGATTTCTCCACTATACATTCCTTAGTGTAAATAACCATCCATAAACACGATCCAATTCACTAATATGGTATTATTCATATTAGATAGGTCCTTACTATCACTAAGTACTAGTCTAAATTAATCCATAAGATAAGTACAACACAATGTGCACATCTATCTTGAAATAAAGAAACTCCTAAGGGTCTATCTTATCTCTAACTGAAGTTGAATTATATAATGTTCTTGAGAAATTTTTCGTTGTCATTAAGATATTAATTTTTATAACCCAAAATGAAATAAACCAATTACTTACATAATCTAACAAAACAACTATATCAATTGAAATTTTAGTTGGTATGAAGATATTTGTAATTTAAGACAACTAAATACAGGTCAACGCTCACTGAAAAGATGAATAAAATCATACAACAAGATCAATATGAGCTTCAAGAAACATAATAGTGGAACACCATCTTTATGAAAATTTACATGCCGAAACAACAACAACATCTAAAAGTTGATCATTTAAGCAGTGGAAGAGGGTTACCCGATCAGGAACATAGTCAAGATGTAAAAGGAGGTAATAGGATTCCAGTTCAGGATCTCAGACATCAAAAGGCGCAGTCACTTTTTCATTTGACACGGAAAATACCTCATGTACATTAAGATCAAGACACGTAATATATAAAACGCCCACAGTAATATATAATATGCCCACAGTCATATAAAAATTCCCACATTAATATAAAAACACCCACTGTAATGTATAATATGCCCACAGTGATATAAAACGCCCCCATTAACATAAAAACGCCCACTCTAATGTGTAATATGTCCACAGTGATATAAAATTCCCCCATTAACATAAAAACGCCCATTGTAATGTGTAATACGCCCACAGTGATATAAAACGCCCCCATTAACATAAAAACGCCCACTGTAATGTGTAATACACCCACAGTGATATAAAATGCCCCCATTAACATAAAAATTCCCAGTGTAATGTGTAATATGCCCATAGTGTTATAAAACGCCCCCATTAACATAAAAACACCCACTGTAATGTGTAATACGCCCGCAGTGATATAAAATGCCCACATTAAAACAAAACGCCCACAGTCATATATAAAAATGGCCATAGTCATCTATAAACACAGCCATAAAATCTATTTTATCGAAACCGACATGCAACAACAAAGTAAGAAGAAATATTTTATAACCGTAACACAATTTCAATCGTCGAAGAACAAGGCAAGAAAACCAATCAATCCAACGAGAACCCAAGCATATTGAAGTTAAGTATTTTTCATCTCACAATGCCAATACAAAAATGTTGATAACAATAAGAGAGGGCTAAGGTCCTAATACCTTCTATCATGAAAATGAAAAACATACCATTGCCTTATCGCCTGCTCCAGGTGACGTCCACGCACTCCGTTCCTCTCTCGCTCACCGACCATCGAGACCTCACCAGTACCTCCCAACCAATGCTAGGGGTACTCTTCTTCCGCCTTATCCCCCCAAGCCACAAAGGGGCCAGACACTATCCAGATGGTACGTCTAGCTCCGAGATCGCCTCGCAAGGTCGAGCTACCACTCCTATCCGAGCGGGGAAATACCAACTCCTCACAAGTAATCAATCAAGTCACAAATCCGGCAACGTAATGTTATGCGAACAACTGATCCCCCTCTTCCTTCTTCTCTCTCTCTTTTATAGAATTTTAGAACTTACATTCTTTCCCTAATCTCATTAAATTTTAAGTTTTAATAAAATCTTCTAAAAATTCTCCATCATACAAGTGTCATTGATCCCCCACTTTCCTCCAAAAATTATTTTCTTTAATTTTTTAATTGTCTCATTTCCCTCACCCACCTAGAGTTGCTCCTAAATTTACTCCTAGGTGTTCCTAGATTTCCTTATAGGTTTAAATACTTTCCCTAAAATGAAGTTGCTAAATTAGTTCATTTTAGAAGGTTCTTAATTGCAAATTCCTTACTATATTGACCTCTCTTTTTACCATAAGTTCCCCTCTTTCCCTTATTATGTTTCCCCTCATTCCTTAGTTTCGTAATTTTTATTATTCCCTTCTTTCCCCTTTTTTTAGGGCCAAAATGGCAGTTGCACTATTTACTCTTTTCCTTTTATTATTAATTTGAAATCTTTTTACACTTTCACAAGTTAAATAATTTATTTCTCTTTACTATTTAAAACCACGGATTTTAATTAAATTATTACTCTCTTCATTTTACCCCCAAAATTTATGAAGACTAAAACTATTACTTAAGTGGTTTTTAGTTTAAATTTTTATTTTTATTTTTATAGGGTCTTTTTCTTAAGGTTAAACAAAATTTTACCCTAGAGAAGTTTTAGACTTAGGACGTAGATTCTGAATAGGGCGACAATTATTTAGGGAAGTTCTTTTAAGAATTTCTTAATCTGTTAAAAGTCATAGGGCCATCTAGGTTTGTTCCTTCATCAATATCAATGTGACGTTCCCTTCAGGATGCACCACGTTGTCCAAGGGTGTCACTTGCCTCGTTTGTTTCTTTTGCGCGACGTGCCCTTCAGGATGCACCACGTGCCCCAATGGTGCCACTCGCCTCTTGTGTTTCTTTTTGTGATATGCCCTTCAGGATGCACCATGTGCTCCAAGGGTTCGACTCGCCTCTTGTGTTTCTTTTGCATGATGTTCCCTTCAGGATGCACCACGTCCTCCAAGGGTTCCGCTCACCTCTTGAATAATTGGTAGACATCAATAACCCCTCGAGTCAAAACCTTGCTAAGTGAACTTGTGGGAGACTAAGGGCTCTAAGGAATAAGGCCCCCGCCTTATTGCGCGCCCCTTAGAATCATCGTGAGTGACTGTCGCAGTATTCCCTCATGACATCATGGATCCTCTCGAACTAAGTAATCGTTAACCTACAGTTCGAGCCACGACGGGAGTGCTAGTAGGCTATGGCAGGGCTTCTTTCCACACCTCTCCCTCAACCTCTCTGGAAATCGTGTGTGGCCACTTTACTCCATATGCGAGTCTCGTCGGCAAGCTATCGTCAGCCTGCATCATCAACAATTGTGTCAGAACATGTCCACATTATATCATCAAATCAAATGTACTAAAATCACAATAAACAATCAACCCCAATAGAACACTCCCTGACTCGATCTGGAGTCCAAGGGCTTCCGTCAATTCCTCTACATCTTCGAGGTCCAAAAACCCTGCACACTCAATAAAATTGAGTCAATAGCACATGTCCATGAAAAAGAAGTAAAACATCATGTCATCTATCATATCGCATCATAATCAAGGATAAATGTTTTCTTATCATAAAAGTCCGGATCACTTGCGAGCAAGTGTCCTCAAAGAATAAGTTTTCTCAGTGTGCCAGAGAGGGATGTTACGTACACCCCCTCTTGGTATAAACTTTGTCCTGAAGTTTTGTAGTATAAATGCCGAAATAAGTGTATCACATTATCATAAGTCTATCTATCAAACAAAAATGGAAACTGTTGGCGCATATCATATGCGTCCTCCCAGGTCACCGAGTGTGGACTATAATTGTCCGACTAGACCTTGACCTGATCTACCGTTCGACGTCGTAATTGTCGAATGCGATGATCTAATATGTGGATTGGCTCAGCCATGACCTCTCCCTCATCCGATACCTGCAAGAAAATCATGTCAATCACATGTGTAGGATCACTAATATAATGTCTCAAAACAGATACATGAAAAACATCGTGCATACGCCTCAAAGAATCAGGCAAGGCTAGTCGATAGGCCACAGGCCCCTTTTTTTCCACAATCTTGAAAGGTCCCACGAACCTAGGAGAGAGTTTATCTCCCTTTCCAAACTTGATCGAACTCTTATGCAGTTTAACCCGCAAGAAGACTTGATCTCCAACCTCATAACTATGGTCGACTCGATGCGCATCGACATAACTCTTCTATCGATCCTGCGCTTCTTTAATCCTTTGTCTTATGGTTTTCATTTTCTCTTCCATTTCTTGGATCGCTTCTGGCCCCACTAGGAACCTATCCTCAAGCTGATCCCAACTCAAGGGCATCCGACAAGGTCGCCTGTACGGAAACTCGAAAGTCACCATCTTAATGGTTCTCTGGTAACTGTTGTTGTAAGAGAAATCTACTAGTGGCAAGAATTCTTCCCAATGCTTTTGTTGGTCCATCACGTACATGCCCAACATGTCTTCCAAGGTTTGGTTCATTCATTCTGTCTACCTGTCAGTCTCTGGGTGATACACAGTACTAAAGTTAAGTTGGGTTCCCAAGGCCTCTTGGAAAATTGTCCAAAATCATCCAGTAAACACTGATCCTCGATCAGATATAATCCTCTTAGGCACACCATGTAGCCTCACAATCTCACTGATGAAAACTCTCACTATGTTAGGTGCCTGATACGTTGTATGCACAGGAATAAAGTGATCACTCTTCGTCAGAGTGTCTACTACCACAAATATCGAGTCATGTCTCCTTGCCGTCAATGGCAATCCAAAAATAAAATCGATCGAAATAACCTCCCATTTCGATTCTAGGATGGCATGTGGTTGAAGTAATCCTGTTGGGTGTCTATATTTAGCCTTTACCTGCTAACACTCTAGACATATGGCCACATAGTTGACTATGTCTACCTTCATTCCCTTCCAAAAGAATAAGGGCTTAAGGTCTGCCCTCATCTTCGTGACTCCCAGGTGAGCCATGTAAACCTCTCTATGAGCCTCGCTCAGGATCAACATCCCCAACTTGTCATTTGGTGGTATGTAAATATGAATTTTAAACATTAACAACCCATCACTATCAAATGAATATCCCTCATATCATGGTATCATCATCGTGTTTTGTCCGATAAAACCCTCAACCTCCTTGTA
The DNA here is from genome assembly GCA_009831015.1 of Picea engelmannii. Lineage (NCBI taxonomy): Eukaryota > Viridiplantae > Streptophyta > Pinopsida > Pinales > Pinaceae > Picea > Picea engelmannii. Next base: position 143,937 of record ML816518.1, read on the forward strand.
CCAATCATCGTCACGCTATAAAGTGAGAATCTTCTCCCGTAGATTCGTCTGAAGAGGCAACACTGAAAAGATGCATGGTCTTCAACTCAAAGCATCCACCACTCGGTTCACCATTCCCTTTAAGTAAGTAATCTCAAAGTCATACTCGCTAAGAAATTCCGACCAATGTCGTTGTCGCACGTTCAGGTCGCTTTCCGTAAAAATGCATTGTAGTCCACAATGATCAGTCTTTAGTTCAATTTTTCATCGAAAAAGGTAGTGTCTCCAAACCTTCAATGCATATATGATAGCTAATAACTCCAAATCATGCGTCACGTAGTTCTCCTCATGCCTTCTCAATTTCCTCGAAATGTAAGAAATCACTCGTCCGTCTTGCATCAAGACTCCGCCTAAACCTTCCTTGGATGCATCTGTGCATACCAAGAAGTCTACATCCATGTTAGGGACCTTTAGTATCGACATTTTTGTCAACAACTCTTTAAGCCTTTGAAATGCTTCCACGCATTTCTTGGTCCAAACAAACTTCTGGTTTTTCTTCTGTAATTCCGTGATTGGATTTTCTATCTTCGAAAATCCCTCAACAAACCATCGATAGTATCCTGCTAAACCCATAAAGCTACGCACCTCCATGACATTCGTCGAGGTAGGAAATTCCATAATAGTCTTGACCTTGGCTGGATCCATGGTGATACCTTCTCCGGAGATGACATGCCCTAAGTAGTGAATCCTCGATTGATAAAAAGAGCATTTGGACAACTTCCCATACAATTTGTTCTCTCGTAGACACTGTAGTACCAAGCGCAAGTGATCGTCATGCTCCTTCGTCGTCTGAGAGTAGATCAAAATATTGTCAGTGAATACTTGGACAAACTTGTCCAAGTACTCGCGGAACACCCCGTTCATCAAACTCATAAATACTCCTGGGGCGTTTGTCAGTCCAAATGGAAAAAAAAGTAAACTCGTAATGTCCAAATCTCATCTTAAAGGCGGTCTTAGGGACGTCATCCTCTTTGATCCGTAACTAGTGATACCCTGATCATAAATTGATCTTGGAGAACACCGTCGCACCCTTCATTTGATCGAACATATCATCAAATCTTGGTAAGGGATATTGATTATTGATCGTAGCCTTGTTCAATTGATGGTATTCAATGCAAAGCCTCCACGATTCGTCATTCTTCCAAATGAAAATAACAGGTGTACCCCATGGTGACACACTAGGACGTATCAATCCTAGGTCCAACAACTCCTTTAGTTTCATTTTCAACTCTTGCAACTATGAGGTCGACATCCGATAAGGCGTTCTTGTTATCGGTTCGGTACTTGGTTTCAGGTCTATGGTAAACTCCAATTCCCTTTCCGGTGGCATCCCAGGTAACTCCTCTGGAAATATGTTTGCAAACTCCTTCACCATAGGAAGGTGTTCTAGACCTTCTGCTACTCCCTTTTGATTTAGCACTAGGATCACATAAATCTTGCACTCCTTGGACATACTCTTTCATAATTGTAAGAAAGAGACGAACCTCAGGGAAACTCGCTGGTTCCTTCCTACAATCACACGTCTCTATCCTTCGTCATCCACCAAGCTCAACCATTTCATCTTACAGTTGAGTATCACCTCATGTGATTCCAACCAATCCATACCGATCACGATGTCATAAGATCCAAAGATTGTGACGTACAAGTTGGCCCTCGTGACAAACTCACCCAGGCTAAGGGCACAACCCATAACTTTTCCTCCAACCTTTTGTTTGGTTCTTGAAGCCATCTCTATGAAGCTAAACTCATTCTGATGGAATGCCTTTACCTTAATCCTTTTTAGTGCTACACTAGAAATGAAACTCTCAGTAGCACTGGGATCTATCAAAACACTTAGGGTCTGGTCAGCGATGGTACCTGTCATCTCGAGCATAGTCGACTGGTGCTCTGCCTGGTAGTTATTCACTGTTGCATGAATCCGATGGGCCTTTCCCATATCTCCCACTGTAGTGGGTCCAACTAATCTGGACACTCTGGTCCTCTCCACAGGATAGTCGTGTTGGTAGTGTGGCTCCCCACATGTCCAACATCCCTTCTTTGGCCTAGTAGTCCTAGTACCTAAAGTAGAAGATGATGCCCCATTGGCCTTGAACCCTGGTCTGTTCTATTGAACAAGCCTAAACTGCTACTGCTACGGGCGACGCTGATGCTGATGTTGTGGTCCCCAATAAGGTGTCCACTGCTAAGGTGGTAGTTGTCGGGGTGTAGTGAAAGTGGATCCCCTCTGGAATCCATGATAACCCTGCGTATGTCTCGCAGGTGTCTGATGTTGCGGTGTTCCAGATGAACCCTACTCTACTATTGTTGCTGGAGTCCTATTCTGACCCCCACTTACAAGCTCATCCTCTACTATGAGGGCCTTCTAGAAGACATCATGGAAGGTTTGAGGCATCAAAATCCTAACCTTTGCATGCAAGCTTACATTAAGGATCAACACGAACCGATTGACCTTAAGTTTCTTTGTGTTAAGGTGAAAAGCATACCAGAGAAGCTCCATAAAATGTGCCTCGTACTCAAGCACCATACAACCTCCCTTTCATAATGCATTGAACTCATTGAGCCGACGCTCAATGAATTCCTCTAAAAGGTACCTCTCTCAAAACCGTTCCTCGAACAGTTCCCATGACACATCCTCGACGACCATGTTTAGTTGCGGTAGGAGCGTCTTCCACCATAGAAAGTCGCTCCCGTTTAGTTGAAAGACTGTCATGCAAGCCTTTAGGTTGGAGGTATAATCACAAAGTGTGAAGCACATCGCCATGTTCTCCAACCATGCCTCGGTAGATGCGCCATCTGGGAAACACAAGAACTTGAGAAATTTGACTTTCTCGAGTTCACAATGAATGCTACTAGTAACGGCCGATGCACATGGTGGAACCTCAGTGGGTGCCGGTGCCCTGGCCTCATCTTTGTCCAAGCAGCTAATCAGTGCCTCAGACATGCGCTGAAAAGATCTCATCATCCCAACTACGTCGTGAACTTATATCTGCTCCTGTCCGAGAACCTACTCATCTCCCTGGGGGTTAGACCGCTCAGGCTTGGATGCTACTGGAGGTGTCATGCCTCCTCCCCTAGCACCTCATTGTCTGCCTCCGTGACTTCCTCTAACCATGATTACCTGCACGCACACAATAAACTCAATTAGCAACAGTATAATCAAATTATGTCAATGAAAGCCATAGCAATCCCAAGTCATGGGTCCAACCCGCTCTGATACCACATGTAACATCCTCCTCGTTACGTCGAAAAACCTCTTATAACAAGTGCAATTTTTATTTTTTTTTGTTACAGGTGTGTGAGCGTATGTACAAAGGAAATAAATATATTCGACTCTATGTCACCACCTAACGATGAATAAGATGAAATCACAATGAACACAACAAGATGACATAAGATGCACAACAAGTGACTGCATGCATTAACGATGATCAATCGACAATAAGTAAGACTGACTACCCATCCATCCTACCCTGCAATGGTTAGGACCTCCAAGACACATAAGCAACACTCAATTCTAGGTTCCCATCGATTTTAACCATTTAAGGTCTTAGGGCTGGAAACTGTTCTGAGGAACATGGAGGTGTCTACATCCCACCCGACACAAGCAGACCAAGCACACAGGTTTACAACCCAACAAAATATTAATTTAAACAAGGGACTACAATCTATATGAGTCTTAAAGCCATTCCATTGCACAACTTTAGATCATAATTCATCATCAAGTACCCTCTAAAAAACATTCAAGGGACCCTTTAGTACAAG
>ML816519.1:16922-30754 GCA_009831015.1 Picea engelmannii
TAAGTCTGTCATTTCAAATTTCTTCTTAAGGCTGGTTTTCACATGGTTTAAAAGTTTTGAGTCACTACCAGTAAGGATAAGGTCATCAACATAAAGGACAAGTATTATGAGATGGCTTCCTACTTTCTTGGTATAGACATTAGAATCAGAATGGCATCTAGAGAATCCAGTGGCAATAAGAAAGCTATCCATTTTGGCATACCAAGCTCGGGGAGCTTGCTTGAGACCATAAAGGATTTCTTGAGGCGAAAAACAAGGCTAGAGTCATTGTGGACATAGCTAGGAGGTTGTTCCATGTAGATTTATTCTTGCAAATATTCGTGCAAGAAGGCAGATTTAACATCCATCTGATGGAACTCCCATTTATGTGAGGCAGCAAGGGCAAGAACAAGGCGGATGGAATTCATTTTTGCTACAAGGGAAAAGGTTTCATTATATTCAATTCCTTCAACTTGGGAAAATCCTTTGGCAACTAACCGAGCCTTGTGTCTTTCAACACTTCCATATGATGCATACTTAGTTCTGTAGACCCATTTGCATCTAACAAATTTTCTTCCTTTTGGAAGAGGTACAAGATCCCAAGTATCGTTTGACATTAAAGAACGATACTCTTCATTCATTGTTGTATCCCAATCTAGATGACCTGAAGCTTCTGCAAATGTCTCTAGATCATGAGTTTCTGAAACTTGAGCCAAAAGAGAAGAGGCTCACTGGAACTATGAACGTGTCTGACGCTGATCTGAAGGATCACCGACAAGATCACCAACTACTTCTCGTGTTGAATGGACCCATCTAGGAAGTGGTGGAGCTGGTGCTGGTTCAGGTTCAAAGGACTCATATGGAGGAGGGTGAGCAGGTGGAGGTGGATTTGTATCCTCACTGTCATCATCTGAAGAAGAAACCAGATAATAAGAAGGCACAAACATCGAAGATGGTTGACAGGCCGAAGAAGGCACGATCGTCAAATTAGGCTCGCAGGCCAAGAGATTTTCATCAAATTTAACATCTCTTCTAATAATAATTTCATTACAATGTGATTGAAGAAGTCTGTAACCTTCGACATCTTCAGAATAACCAAAAAATATACACTTCTCACTTTTAGGTTGCAATGCTTTCCTTTTCGCATCAGGAATGTGAGCCCATGCTATACTGCCAAATACACGGAAGTGACTTGCATCTGGTTTCATTTTAGTCCAAGCTTCTTCTGGTGTTATATTTTTAAGAGCCTTTGTGGGAGTGTGATTTACTATGTAATTTGCACAGTTAATGGCTTCCGCCCAATACTTTAGACTTAATCCCTCAGATTGGATCATACACTTAGCCATTTCTTTTAATGTGTGGTTATTTCTCTCAGCAACACCATTTTGTTGTGGTGTATATGGAACAGTGTGTTGCATTTGGATTCTCTATGTAGTGCAGTAGCTTGTAAAATTATTGTTCACATATTTGCCTCCATAATCTTTTCTTCACCTTTGAATTTGATGCCCAGATTTCTTTTCTACAAGGGCCTTGTAGGCCAAAAACTTGTCAAAAAATTCACTCTTGATTTTTAAGTAAACCCAAGTACATCTGGAAAAGTCATTAATGAAAGTTAAGAAATACTTGCACCCAGAAAAAGAAGGAGTAGAAAGTGGACCACAAAAATCACTGTGAACAAGTTGTAAAGGACCCGAGGCGTGCCAAGAGGCACGTTTGTCAAAATTGTCCTGATGATGTTTTTCAAGAACACAACCGGCACAAACACCATCTCTGGATGAAACAAGAGGAAGACTAGTCACCATCTGTTGATTACATAGTTGTTGCAATGAGTGATAGTTTAGATGACGAAACCTCTCATGCCAAAGTTTGCTCAAGTCATCGATATGAGAAACAAAAACTGATGAAAAAGATGATGACCCAAAGTTGTCAAACTTGTACAACCTGGTAATATCATCAGCAATTCCAGTTGCAAGAACATGCTTAGGATCTTTTAGATCCTTGATTACAACTTGGTGAGGTGAAAACTCGACAGTTTTACCTTCACCTGAATGAGTGATTTGATATACTGATAGAAGTTTACAAGAAAGACTTGGAACACATAATACATCATTGAAATAACCATTATCTACTTGAACTGTTCCAGATCCTACAACACTAAGAGATCTATCATCACCAACAAATATTTTCTTGGTGTTACATTCATTTAGAGTAGAAAATATGGTTTTATCCTTAGCCATATGATAAGATGCTCCTGAATCAATAAGCCACTCATCAGAAGAAGAAATAGTAGTATAATTTGAATTGAAGGAGAAACCAGAAGCAGAAAGTGCATGCCCGTGAGAAGAAGAAGTAGAATCAATATGGATGTTGTGCTTCTTCATCGTTGCTTCTAAAGTTGCCATCTTCTTGAAAGATTTGGACTCATCATGACCATCTTTATCACAAAAGTTGCAATTTCTGTTAGTATTCTTACTTTTATATTTTGCTCCTTTGTCACCAGTAGGAGCTAAAGTTGTCTGAGCAGGTTTGGGACCCTTATGTTGTTTGTTGTTGTAGCGAGGATGTTGCTTCTTGGGATACTTTGGTTTATCTTTCTTTTGGGAAACTAAGGCTTTGTTGGAGGGACCTGCAGTGTTGATCACTCCAAATTGTACAAGCTTATCTTCCTCTCGAATCAAAGAAGCACAAAAGGACTCAAGAGTGGGTGTTTCATAAGCTTCTTCCCCTAGAGCCTCTCTCATTGCATAAAAGGTAGATACAAACACAGAATATGCACTACCTATCTTAGAAAGAATAAGATAGATGCAACGCTCTTCCTCCATCTTTATCTTACATTATTCACATAAAATTATGAGTGTTTTAAACCTAGATAGATAGTCGCCAAGGCAAGAAAAATCATTTGGACTCAAGGTCGGTATTTGATTTTCTAACTGTTGTGCTCGAATAATATTGAGTTTACCAAACACATATTCAATCGTGTTCCAAGCTTCTTTGGGGTCATCAATATCTTGAAGGTGGTACCTTAAATTAGGAGAGATGGAAATTTCGATTAGTCCACATGCTTCGTCATTCCTATTATCCCACTTGGCTTTTTTATCAGCATCAGTGGGTTTTTTTTCCTTTCCCAAGGTAATACGGTACAAGCCTTTACTTCTTAATAAATCTTCCATATGAGATTTCCATTGGAAGTAGTTGTTGTTGGTAAGCAAGACAGTACTTGTAGAAGTCATATTAAATATGCATATAATGTGGATTTAAAACCTAAAACTGATGATCTGGATGGAAATAGCTCGAAAAGTTATGAGGTTTTAAAAAAAAATGGCACTGAAAACGGACTTCTGATGTTAGAGTTATGCCATTTTTAAAAAAGGCACAATCGGTAACCAAATGACCACATGATTGTGTAAGTTGCTTTATGAAGTGACCCACTTTTATAAAGAGAAGTGGGGATCACTTTTACAATGAAGTTACTTTATAACAGAAAAGTTGCATGCAAAACAAATAACTCTAAAATAAAATATTAAAGCTACTTATAGTGATTCACTTTTATACTTGAAGTGAAATACACTTTACAATTTTAGCATGAACTTTTTCAAAAAAGGTAACAAAAGAGAGACTTGAACTCAAGACCTCTTACTTAGTAAGGCAAATTTTAACAAAATGATCTAGCAAAACATATTGTAATGTTCAGAAGGAGGAGTGTTGTTGTTGTTGTTTTTGAAGACGGCCTTGGAGAGCATGCTCAAAAAAAAACTATTTTCACACAAGAAAAAAAAAAAATTGCTTCTCGATGACAACAAGGGTTAGATCTCGGTTAGCTTACCCGGAAGATGCTCCTTTTCCTATCTATTTCTGATTTTCCGATATCGCACAAGGCATGGGGCAAAGAGCATACACAGATCTAAAAGAGTAGCAACCCAGAAATAAATAAAACAAAACTGAAATAAAACCAAAATACTACTCTGCAAAAATTTAAAAAAATGGAAACATTTTCTAGTGAAACGAAAAGTGTTCCTAAATGAAACGAGCACTCTGGATGCAATGGAATAGTCCTCTCAGCCTAGAAATGTATGAAAATTACAGAAAGTGGAGATGAGGCAACTCGGCTTCATGATCTCGATCTTCAACAGGAGCGGGTCTTCAAACAGGATCTGATACCATGTTCGACAACACGGGTATTCCAACAGAGGACAAACACCTTCAGTAACCACTCACATAACCAGATCAAAGATCAATACACCGATGTTTTCACGTGGTAAAACCCCTACGGGGAAACATCCACAGCCCCAGCCAACGCGGCCACTTGAAGCAGTTTATTAATGCAAAGAAAAAGATTACAAAGATATTTTACAAGAGAGTTTCTCACAATCGATCATCGGAAAATGACCCTCCATGCTCTTTAAATAGATATCATGGACCGATCGGGTGTTAAGCCATAGATCAATGGTCGTTAAGATCGAGGAGAGAATGAACCGTTGGATGACTCTATGTCGGGAACATATCGTGATCGTCGGATTTCCTACCTACAAATGCATACTAATGCATACTAAAGAAACATACTAGAAAACACACTTTTACCTAACGACACAATAGACCAAGTAGATATTACTAACTCCTAAGTGTCTAAATACCCTAACAAATAGAACAAAATTGAAACGAACATAATAGAACTCGAACCCATTACATAACTCCATTATTTATAACTTTCCCATGGGGATTATTGGCTTATTGATTCCATTGTTAAGATTTCTTGATTTTGTGTCCTTCTGGCATGCACTCGAACATTCCAGATCTTTTTGCTTCTCTTCCATCTGGTGCATCACTCTTTTTCCTTGGTGGTGCACTAACAGTTAGCTTTCCACCCCTTGTATATAATGTTGATGTGATATGGGGTTCCGCAAAACATTTATGCATCCGCAAAACTGGTTTTTCAAAACAAAGGACCCAACATGCCCCAACCACAATCCTTGACTCATCCTGAGTCAACCTTTTTCCTCTTTGCTCTTCTCTCCCTCAAACAGAGGGCCCAACTCTAGTACAATTTGCAGTGCTTGTTGTCAAAAACTGACATATTTTTCAACCTTGTCCTACAATTTCCTTGCTAAAATTGACGCATCCGCAACAAATTCTTGTGCGAAATTGAAATTAGGTACCTCAAGCTTGGTATCCAACAAAGCATTCCACTTTGTATAAGCAAGTTCATCCAACTAATGCAACGGAATGTATTCCTCTTGTACTATAGCCCAAAACTGTCAGAGTGTTGTCTTTGTGGCTCTATTAACTTCATCCATAGCATCTAGCATATCATCCTCAGCTTGGATATCGACAAACTTAGTTGAATTCTCTATAGGATCATAAATCGTCTCGAATTTTTCATGCATATTTTTAAGCCTAGTGCGCAACTCTTCGATGGGATTACTACGTTGGTCCAACAACCCAACCCAGTCTGTGACCATATCAAAGAGTCAACGATATTCCTCGGCCCGGGAATGCAGTGAGTATTTAACATTGGTACCTTCTTCAACTACATATGTAAGTTTCTGAAGGAGATTTTTGGGTTTCTCCTTTTCCTTTAACTTGAATGTGACTGCCTCCTATTGTAGAGTATCTATTTTGGCAGCCAACTCAGACCATGCGTCGAAAATAAGGTCAAATCGGTCAGGTGGTGCAACCGGTATGATATCTTCTGACAATTCAAGAATGACCTGGCGAAAATATGGCCAAACTTTAGAAAACTTGTCGAGAATGGATGCAATAGTGGAATCGACCTATACCCGCAAGTTCTACTCAATTGATTTGATAGCAGTGGCTTTAGTGACAACATCGTGTAAGGATTATGTTTTTTGTGTGAGAGCTTGATTGGCCTGTTCGACTACTGTGATCCTCGGTTCCAGTTGATGAGTTGAGGCATGAATAAAGTGAAGAATGTATGATTTATCCCATGTGGACAATTCTCCATTGATGGAAACATAATCCCAAGGTGGTCGCGAAGAAAGCGGCTGACCTCTTGCGATAGAGAGCTCTGAAAATCTCGGGGTACCAAAACCCTCTGGTGTAGGTGAGTGAGCTCTAAGAATCTTCACAATCTGATTGATGACATCTGGTGGAATTTTTGTCAGCACCTGCGTCTTCTCTAAGTAGATCTCTAAGATAGCTCATCGTTGTTGAGGATCCTATAGAAATGACACAATATGTTCCTTGACAGAAGTAGTGCTTTGTGTTGACTGAGTATTATATGAGGCATTGAGTAGGTCCTGTGGAGGGTTATCATCCATAGGAACATGAGTTTCAGGCCCTGTCTCTAGTTGTAGTTGATTGATCATCTCGAGAGTCGATTGTTGGGGGACTGGAAGTTTTGAGATCTGGCGAGAAGTGGAAGGGAGTGGACCAATAGTTGTAGCGGGTTGAGTAGTAGGGTCGAGCGCAAGTGTATCAAAATGAATATGGGGAGGGGATACAAGAGGCATGTGTACGACTGTGGTGGACCCACCATCATATGGAGGGTTGGCTTCCTCAACAATAGTGGAAGGTTGGAGTTGTTCGGGTGGGTCATCAAGGATATGGATGATGGGGATTGTGAATGGGGAAGTGAATGAGGTAAAAAAATTATAGGACATCTGGGGTGGTGTGGTATGCACTGGAGGGGGGTTGGTATGTGCAGAAAGTGGGACAATGTGACTTTGTGGTGAGATAGAGGAAAGGAGGGTAGCCTAAGTGATGATAGTATCACCAACGGATTGGGATGGGTATTTGGTATGGAACTTCTTCTGAGGAAGAACAGAAAGTGGGGTGTGTCATAATTTATTACATGAGATTGTAATGTCGTCGGGAATGGAAGTGAACAGAATCTAAAGTGTGTTATCGAGCAATGCTTCCTCTTTAGCTTCGTCTGGCTCATCCTATGAATTTTTAGGTGTCTCGGTTCTCTTGCTCATGGTAGGGATAACATCTGATGTCTATGATGGAGAGAACCTTTTTGCAATGGTAGGAATCGCATAAGTGACATCGATCTTCTTCTTTTTGACAGTGACCCTAGGCCACGATGTGACTTCTTTAACGAGCCCAAAATCATCCAAGTAAAATGGTAATGGTTGCATATGAAAAAGAGATGGGTCTGCCCCTAGAGGCCGCACAAATGTATGATCTTGTCTCATTCCAAACCATATATTATGGGTATGCCTATTGAGTAGTGCATGTGGAATTTGGGTCCAGTGTGTTACAAAAATGATCTCATCATACCATTGTGTGAAGGTGGCATTATGAGCAACCTCATTGGTAGATGAAAGGAAAAAATGCCATGGGTCAAAGAGCTTGGTGATGCATCCATCTGTATTGTGATCATTGTTGTGCCCCAGTGGTGGTTTCCACTTCCACATGGATAAGGCAACAAGCAGTATCCATAGATAAAATAGCCCAATTGGTCATGCACATTCACACAATCCTGGAACAGTTCAGTGAGAAGATATTTTCACCAGTTCATAGGGGCACCATTCTTATTGAATTATGCCATTGCGATGGTGTCCAAAGTACACTCTCCCTTCATGTACTTACGCATCACTTTCCCTACAATCAGATAGAAATCCATACAAACCTTCCCATCATTAATTGGTGCAATGTGCGCTCCTTGACCTTCGTGGTGTGTACCATATTTTTTGTATAGTTTCAAATCCCCCTTCTCTTTACCTTGCTTTCCCAATCCTTAAAAACCTTTGGTGACATCCTGGCCTTGCATGGACAACCCAGTGAGCATGTGGATATCCTCTACATGGATTAGGTAGGCATGGTCTAGCCACAGGGAACTATTGTGCATTCTGCTAATCAATAATTTGGTGTAGTGTATCGCTTCTTCGGTAGTACCAAACACCAACAGGTCGTGGAGACACAATAAAGTATAATCATGCAAGGGAATGTAATTAGGATTCCACTGCCACAAGAACTCTCCATCGTGCAATGTAGTGCAATCCATGAAAGTGTTGGTATCCAGGTGGGGGAATTCGGTAACATCGGTAAAATCAAGGTCGACCAACCTAGTTTGTTTGACCTTCCCATGTAGATATCCTTGAATAACGACCCATGGATCAATGAAATATGCTGGAACAACGGTTTGGATGGCCCCTTGACCAGTTGTACGAACCATTGGAACATGTCAACAGTGGTAAAAAAATAACACAGGGGGCGAAGGCTTGGACAAGGGATTACAAAGTTCTCAAGAGGCTCCAGGACAGAGCCTACATCAAGCACAAGAGGAAAACAGTAGATGAATCCATCAGCCAAATATGTGTTTATAAGTGATATGTGGAAGATGTCGAGACGACCATGCATTGAATACTACAAGGTGACAAGATTGGGTAATAACACCGACTCAATCCATCGAGTGCAGCATAATCTAGGACGTGATATGGGTAACTAAATGCATAACCAAAAAGTTGGTAACGATATAGTATATCAACTCAGAAAATCAATGAGCGGGTGAATGGTTAACCAGAAAAAGGTGGAAAATTGTTAACTTTTAAGTGACGATGACAACGGAGACATAATGACAGGTAAAAAGGTACTAACGGATTTTAACGACCCACGTGGTGACACAAGATAACAATATTCGAATTTCAGTAGCATTAAGTATGAGAGGATATGACTACGACCTCCACAACCAAAAAATGAATATCTATGCTGGATGAATTGGATAGGAAAACAAAGCACTAAGAAACATAAACAAAGAACACATCATCATGTATTGACAGAAAGTAAAATAGATACAAAAATGGAAATCCTACTTACTAACCCATTCTCAGAACCAGAAGCATAATAAAACTACAATTATGCAGCAGAAATGTAGGGCTTCAGGCATGCGCCATTCACCCATCTAATTCAAAGAACTTCGTCGAGTTGTGCTAATTTGAGAGCTCTAGATTCATGGATTTCTACAACTATAAAAGGACCAATCCAATGGATTTGGAGCTTTCCCGGATGTGTATGATACTTGTTGTCATATAAGAGCACAAAATCACCCTACGCAAATGAATTACTCTTTATATGTTAATCATGCGAGGAATTTTGTTGGGATTTCTCCACAGTCTGATGAAAATATGCTAGGAACCTAGCTTCCTCAATTTCCAACAATTCCTCCACCCAGCCAAAATGGATTCATCCTCGGTCATCTTGGTAGCTTGTGCAATGAATAAACTTGGGGTGAGAAACTATGTTGGCACAACTGCTTCTCGACCATATACCAGTTGGAATGGGGTGTACCTATATAATCCCTTCGTGGTAGTCTGGTCTGCCCATAACAAAACCGGAACTCATTCATCCCAATCATCCTGATTTTCGCAACAAACCTTAGTCATCCCCATATTCAAAATTTTGTTAAATGATTCTATTGTTCTATTAACTTGTGAATGATAAATATTGTTCTAATGATGTTGAATAAAAAAATATCTAGTAAGGATCGTTATAGTTTCACTGAGAAAGTGATCTCTTTGGTCACTGGTCAAGTTGTGAGGACAACCAAACCTGGTAATAAAATTCTCAAAAAGAAACCATGTTGCAATGGTCGTAGAGCAATCGAGAAAAACCTCTGCTTCATCCCAATGAGTCAAGTAGTTAAGTGTGGTAATTATGTATCTAGCCTTGGAATTCTTAGTTGTAGGATTTATCGAACGACTGAAATAAACAACCCATTTTTCAAAAGGTTGTAGTGCGCGAACAGGGTGCAGAGGAAAATCATAGTGACATGATGGTTTTCCACTCTATGGCATACATCGCAGACTAGAGCATACTCATTAGCATATTTAAATTCTATAGACCATCATAGTATTTTCTGTAAGATATTTCTAGCAGTTTCCTTTCAGGCAAAGTGTCCTCCTGCAACTCCATTGTGACATTCCCATAGAATATTAGTTCATTCATGGTCAAGCACACAACACCGCAATATATTATCCAATCCCAATTTGTAGAGTTGGCCCACAATCAGTTTATAATATGTTGTCCAAACCACTAGGTGTCTCTTTTTTGCTGTGGAATATCCTATCGACATAGTACCAATAGTCAAAAATAGGGAAATGTCTGAAAATAATCAGGAATGACCTCAATGCGGAACATATCTGCATTTGGGAGTTGGTCATCTACATGTCCACCACTTTATCTGGATTTTAGGCGAGACAATTGATATGGCCCAACATTTAACTTGCCATCCTTAACAATGACCTCGAAAGAGAACTCCTAAAACAATAAAAACCACCTACAAATGTGACCTTCTAACATGGATTTGTTCACCAAATACTTCAAAGAAAAATGGTTAGTAAAAAACTTAAAATGACTTCCAAGTAAATAATGCCTAAACTTTTTTAAAGCATACGCCATATCCAAACCTTCCCTTTCGGTTGTGGTGTAATTGTGTTCATCTTGTGAAAGTTTGTGACTAGAAAAATATATAGGATGGTCCAAGTTTTCATCCCCTGGTTGTGCAAGAATGGATCCTAGTGCAACTACAGAAGCTTTAATATGGACATGAAATTCAACTTGCTATTTAGGAAAATTCATAATGGGTGTGGTGCTCAATTTCTATTTTATCAAGTTGAATTCTTTATCACAGGCCTGAGTCTAACGAAACCCTTTGGATTTCTTGAGAAGTTGTTCCAAAGGTGTCGGTATGCTTGTGTAACCCCTCATAAATCATCGATAATAACTAGTATGGCCCAGGGTCATGTGCAACTGCTTGAGAGTGATAGAAGGAGGCATATTGAGAATAACTGCAAATTTAGCAAGATCAACTAGCACTCCTTCCCAACAAGCAATATTCCCTAACATATTTCCAAATGGTACGCAAAAAATACATTTTCGTAGATTAATGGAAATTTCTAACTATCTACAATGATCCAACATCAAGTGTAATATCCCAAAGTTCTCTTTAAGTAAGTTGTATATAGTCCAATCATCTAGGTATACCTCAAGGAACTTATGAATGAAATCGTGAAATGTTGCGATCACAATCCGAGAAAATATTGTTGGGGTACTCTTCAGCCTGGAAAGCATAACATTGTTGGGAAATGATCCCCACTCAGTAGTAAATGTATTCCTCTTATTATATTCCTCGGTGATTCAAACCTGATGATATCTGAAGAACCCATATGTAAATTAATATGCCTAATTTCATGCTACTTGATCCAGTACCTCATCACTAAAGGGGGTAGGAAAGGGGTCATGATCTAAAAATGAAGAAGACTTGAAATACTTGAAAATTATTGCAAGTGAATGTTATGTGTTTAAAGCAAAAGGATCAGTTTGAAACACATATATTAAAGGATTAATTATGTAAAATACTCATATACAGAAGCATAATCAATGAACATAAGCACATAAACACAGCAAATTGATAAAGGAGTTCACCCCTCTCTTGGGCTACATCTCCTGGTCCAGCTTCCAATGGATCATTATTATTAATTGCTCAAAGTGCTCAAAAACATGTCTTACAATGATCAAACTGACAAACCGACTACTCCAATGGCTTTAGAGTGTCCAAAAGCCCATGTCTGGGCTCTTTCGGCACCTCAATCGGTCGAAAAACGAAGAAGTTAGGCCTCCTAGAAGTCTCCCTCTTCAAGCTTGTTGTCTCTGTATCTACAAATTGCACCCTTCATGATTGAACCTGGCTCACATGCAATATAAGGCGTAAAAACCCAGCACCGGGCGCAACCGCGCCAATGGTGCAAACCATAGGACGGTTAAGGGTGCGTCATCCCCTAACCGCCTAGGCACCTGGGCATATGGCGCATAGGACTGCGCGCATGGAAAAAAGGTGGTTAATGTGGTTACAACGGTGTAACTCCCCCCGCGCTTCATACAAGGTCAACCGTGGCATATAATATAAACTGAACCCCGTCGGATTAACACACGCGCGCAATAACAATAGGTCACATTACAATGAATAGGACCACGGGTCGGGGCTAAGCCCCAGCCCGGCCCCCGCCCATTTATACAATTATGTGACTTTAAAAACATTGCAAAAGGTTATATGTTAATTCATATGGTGTCGGCGCATTGGTCGGATGGTTATACAAAGGCGTTGTGCATTGTGGGAGGTCTGTGGGTCGAACCCCGCGAACTCCAACTTAGTTTTTACATAACAAACATAAACCAAACAATGAGTGACACGTGGCGCCCACGGATTGGGCCACGTGTCCTCACACCATTTGCGAATAAACGGACACGTGTCACTTCCGGATTCGACAGCTGCCAACCAACGAATGCTTGCCACATCACTTTGTACGGTCATATGGTCCTGCCACATCAGACCGTACGGATTGTACGGACTGTACGGACTTGTACAGTCAGCATCAAAATTTTTGCTTGTTTGGCTTGACGAACAGATCGCTATATCTCTCACTCCCGACGTCCATTTGAGACAAAACGAGTTGTGTTGGGTTCGCAACGATGAGACCTATTCTCTCATCCAGTTTGAAGCGATTCCGAGCACTTTGAATTTTTGAGCAAAATTTGATCCCCTGATCACACCTCCCCATTAGGAAGCTTTTGGACCTCCAAAAGACTATTCTCATTCTATGTGAAGATGAGGGTAAATTTTTCTCACCCTTCCAACCTCAATCCACTTAGCCTTGCTTGGATTCATCCCTTTAAGACCAACTCGCAAATACTCCACATTTCCTCATTTCGAAGTTTGCATTCTCCTGTCAAGGATGGTGTCTTCCTGCAGTTTTGTTAGATACTCTGGAGAAAAATCATCTATGGAAGGAATCTGAACATGCTCTCCTTGATCATTAATCAATGGAGGCTCATACAACTTCAAATTCTCAACATTAACAACTGCATACATCTTCATATAAGGAGGCAAATCTAAACGAAAAGCATTGTTACCAATCTTGTCAACAATCTTGAAGGCACCATATCGAATCGGTTTCAACTTTTTACCTTCTCCTTTAAGCCTCTCCTTGCTTATGTAAAGCCAAACTTCACCACCAACTTCTAAACTGTGATCAACACGATGCTTGTCATGTCTCGTCTTGTACTTGGCCTGACTCTTTTCCAACTGCTCTTGCACCACCTGATGTATCGACTGAATTTGTTCAATGAACTTCTCTGCCCTATCAATGTCATATTGACCATCGACAACAATATCTTTCCCAAAGATAAAATCTAAAGGCGACTTGGGCAAATAGCCAAAACATGCTTCAAATGGCGATGTTTGCGTCGAAGAGTGCTTAGCTCGATTGTACGCATGTTGAATGTAGTGTAAATGTTCATCCCAAAGTTTAGGACGCTTGCTGCAATAAGCACGAAGAAGATGCACCACTGTATGATTCACCACCTCTGTCTGACCATCTATCTGCGGATGAAAATCTGTGCTCTTTTTAAGATTAGTGTCCATGAGTGCCCATAAAATCGACCAAAAAATTCCAACAAATCAAGAATCCCGATCAGAAATAATGGACTTAGGCAATCCAAAATGCACCCAAACATTTTGAAAGAACAACTGTGTCGTTTGTTCTGTTGTTACCTACTTAGTACAAGGCATCAAAATACACATCTTGCTAAAACGATCAACCACAACATAAAGATAATCATGACCTCTTCTCGACATAGGTAAACCACCAACAAAATCCATGGAAATACTTTCCCAAGGTCGAGAAGGAACTGGAAGTGGAGTGTACAAACCCAACTTTCGATTACTAGGTTTACTTGTAGAACACAACGAATATCCTCGAACATATCGCGAAACACTTTCATTCATCTTAGGCCAGTAGCAATATCTTTGCAAATTAGCCACTGTCTTGCCTACACCAAAATGACCAGCAATAAGAGAAGAATGCGCTTCTCTTATGATGTTGATTCTTTCCCCC
>ML816519.1:52459-94414 GCA_009831015.1 Picea engelmannii
AGTAGTAGGATGATGTCTTGGGAATCATGATGATGAGGTAAGTCTTGATACTCATAGGTTGAGGCTATACCCATACATGGAGACTAAGTGATGACTCATGGCTAACTTCCAATGTCAGTTAGGCTCGGTTTTACATGGTGTCACCAAGGTCAGTTAACAAGACCTCAAATACATCATGATTGATGCATGTGTTGGTATTTATGAGGAGAGAAATTATAGCTAGGGATTTTGTATGAGATCATGCTAGAGAGATATGTGTTCCACTTGTTGGGGGTGTCCCCCCTCCTAGTTTGTTTTGGGAATAGGTTCTTCGTCACTACCACAATAGTGGTTGTGTGACTTTTTATGGGTGTGGACAAATTTGTGTGTTGTGTGTACTCATGTATATTTTTTGATGATGTAACCTATTGGGGTAAAAAATTTATGATGTACACCTCATTTTGTGAAACTAAGACACACACACACACACACACATTATTTTTCGCCACTGATGATTATGTGTTTCCTGATGAAAAAATGTATACTCATGTGTTTTATTCCTTAGCATTCATTACGGTTATTTATGTGATATTAATATTATGCGATGTTGTTTTTTTCTTACTTATTCTTATGAATATGTTAATGAGACAAATTCCAATCTAGGATTTCATTTTCAATGTTATCTACAATTTTTTTATCACTTCTAGGAATGTGGATAAATGTAATGGTATTAGAATTCCTTGATAGAAGTTTAAATTGTACATATTTCCAAAAAAAATGTGGATCACAAACAAAATGGATGTTTTTCAACTACAACATGAGGATCTATGAATTCAGGTGGTCCCTGAGGTGTCGGATTTGAAGGTAAGTCACATTAGTGTGCAATCCAATCATTGTGGCATACTCATCTTGTTTTTTCGTGGTTGATCCTATGCACAGACCACTTGAGTGGAGTAGTGTGTGAGAGGGTAAATAGATGGCACAGTATTCCTAAGCTACATTTTGAGTCCAACAACTAACACTTTCGGAAAAACCAATGTGGTATGCTAATAGGTGAATCATCTAAAAACAATAAAGCAAATCATTGAGAGTTTTGTCAAGAAATTGAAGTAAGAATAGGAAAAACCAAAAAAAAATGTGCTATATACATAATTGACTATATAGTGAGTGTTGTTTTCATGGGTAAAAATTATTCAAATATATAACCCATTGATAGGGTCTTTGAATAGGTCACCTTCTGGGAAAGTCGACACATAAGCCCCTTTGGTTAAGCAATTCTTAATGATAAAGGGCCCTCACCGAAGAGTTTCAAGTTTTTATAGACCTAGTGTCTCATTGGCTACATCATAGGCTAAGACTAAGTTATGAACATAGAAGGTGTGAGGGAACACTTAATGATCATAGTGGGATTTGGAGTTATTCTATAATGAACTACAACAATCCTTGTTAGTTTTCTCCAATGCAACTAGTCTTTATTCTAATGGGGTAGTGTCAAGGAGTTTGACGACCATACAAAGGGTTGGTAATTCAATTAGAACTAATTTAACCCCATGGATTAAGTGGAAAGGTGTAAATCATGCAGTAGTTTAAAAAAATGTACCATAGGCCCATAGTGCCAAGAAATGCATGTGATGCCAATTGATTTTATGTTTATTTGTTGTCCACTACAACATGGTTTGGAGGACTTTGTTAATATCCTCTACTTGGAAATTGGATTGAAAATAGTAAGGTGGCATGAATTAATGCGTGAAACCCAAGTGTGAATCCAACTCTTGGAAGAAATCATTCTAAAAAAAAATCCATGGTTGGATACCAACTATTTGGGGACACCAAAGTGAGTGATTACATGGTTAAAAAGGAACCAAGTAGTTGTCTCAGTCATACTATTGTAGGTTAGCATGGACTGAACTCATTTTGTGAAATAGTCAATGCGCATGGTGATGTAATTGTGGCCACAACTAGATGTTGGGTTGCAGGTCATGAAATAAATCCCCCACTTGTAGAAGGGGATGGTCATGATGATCGAGTGGAGTGAACCTGGTGGATCTCGTGACTTAGATGTTATTATTTGACACTTTTCATACCATTTAACTACATGAATACAATCATAGAAGATTGGAGGCCAAAAATATTTTGTCTTGATAAATGGTCATTGCACATGCTACTACACCAATCATCCAAGACTCTTTCAACTTCTTCATGAGTGAGGAATCAACATAAAATGGTATTGACTCCTCATCAATAAAGGACATATCCAATGAGGAGGTATTGAGGATATTGGTGTTGAATTCATTGGAAAACATCTTATGAAATATGATGACCAAAGTTTATCATGCGCGGGTAGGTTAGGAATTTCCATACCATGGATCATCTAATGAGATGGTCAAAAAATATGTTTATTATGGAAGTCATCATTCAATGGTGGGTTCTCTTTTTTTCTCTTTGGAGTTATGAATTCTAGAAGAGGATAATGATCCAATGAACAAAACTACCATTGCAAATAAGTCATTAGCTTAGAAGATATTGCATATGTTTATAATTTGCTACAACTTTTGTTGTTCAGAGAAAAATGTATTGGCACAATTTTTGGACTAAATGGATGATAGCCAAGGAAAAAGTGTCCTCGTGATTTTACCTTAGTGGGGGGGCATAACAAGTTTTTTCTCACATAGTAAATGACATGCTTACAAACATCTTCCCCCAATTGGGCTAACACTTTGGAAATAGTGATAATTGAGGTGGATAAGCAAAGGATAAAATCCTTTTTGAAGTTTGTGGGATGGTTAATGGGGCATTTGAAATTATGTGTTTTAATGTGTCAAAATATTGTTATTCTTGGTCATCACACTAGAAAGGGATGTCTTGGCACCAATATTAAGAGTCCATTGGCACAAGTCGAAAAGTCAGAAACAAAGTGATGTAAAAACTTGACCTTTTCCTGTAGGCTTTGTAATTGGTGCAATGTTCGTGGAGGGAGTATTGCATTGATGGTTTGGGATTTCAATGGATCCATCATAATTCCTTATTGTGAGATAATAAATCCCAATAGGAAATTGGTAGTGACATAAATGACACATTTGAGGGGGTCCAAATAGATGGTGTATTTATGACATCGTAATAAAATGGTGTGTAGGTCTTCTAGGTGTTGTGATTGTTTCTTTGACCAAGTAATGATATCACCAAGGTAAGCCAATATAATATGGGTCAAATAATGAAAGAAATAGGACATTGTGCATTGAAATGTGGCTCTAGAATATTTTAGAATCAAAGGCATAACACGATAGGAAAAGGTTCCCCATGGTGTTGTGAACATAGTTATGTATTGATCAACATGATAGATCTGTATTAGAATGTAGGCTGGAAAAAAATCCATGAGGGAGAGGACCTCATGTCTTGCACATGCATTGATGACTTAGTTGATGAAGGGGGTAGGAAACTTCTCTTCAAGTAGGCCGAGTTCAAATCATGAAATTGGTGCACATATGAATGGTGACATGGTTTTTGTTTACGGGGACTAGGTTGGATATTCATGACGTATATGTGATTGGGTAAATAAATATATCTTTGCAAAGTTTATTAATCTCTAATTTAATGGCCATAAAGTTTTAGGGGTGGAGAGGTATTTGTTTCTACTTGATATGGGGTACAGCAGGCCATGTGCCAATGCAACTCTTGACGATGGTGGGATGTAATATGGAAATTTCTAAACAAGACTAGGAAAATATGTCATGAAACTATTGAAGATAGAATTATACGTAAATACCTCTTCAAGGGAACGTGAAAATCCTAGGAGGATTTTCTTGATAACACCAAGTATAACAGATATATCCAATTTGAAAATGGGAAAAATGTTGGCCATATTTCCTTCCTCAAATGTGTTAGGGGCTAGTATGGGATGTTTAAAACAATCGACATGAATAAGAAGGATACATTATTCATCCTTAACTCTGCATTGGCTAGGTGAGGTAGTAGGGGTGAATGTATATCATAGGAGAAAAAGGGATCTATGATTAATTTTGTCAGAAGGGTAATTAGGAGCATGTATGGCCTCTAGTATGTCTTGATATGAATGGAAAAAGAAGGTTGTAGAGGTGAGGTAAACATAGGATTACATGGCTTATGGTTTCAATTTATAGCTTCCATCTAACTTGTGTATGATAAAGCATTTCCCATCGGAGGGGGAAATAAACATAGAGATAGTGTAAGTGGGATGAGACTTTGATTGTCAAGTTTTTGTCTATTTGTCTTAGGAAGGTGAGCATAACTTAATACCTGAGAGTCATGAAGGTTTGTTGGAGGATATCGACCCTACCAACATAGAGATACAATATATGGGAATAAAATCCATGTTATCTAGCCTTGGTGGTGGAAACATTTCCTATACAAGTGTTTCTGGTGAGTTCACTAGGTCACAAAGGGGGACACTAATGCTACCCAGGATTGTAGGGGAATCAAAGACTGGATGCATGTGAGTGGTGTGATAGATGTGATATCCAATGGTTGACGAGAAAGCATATGTTTAGTGACTAAACTTCCCATATAATGCACAAGGGTAGGTAGTGTGTGCCCCTACTGAGGTTGATACATAATAAATGGTGACAAACTCTTTGGAATCCACTTATAGTAGAGGGAGAATATGCTCCTAAGATCATGTTGGTGACTTGGATGGGGTAGGGATCTGATGAAATCTATCCATCATAGTCTAAAACTATGAGATTCAAATAGTGATGAGTTTAGTGATTGTATTTAGAATATAAGGAACATGGATAGTTTGTATGAAATGTATTATTTCACTAATTGATAGGTTCCTTCGAGGGTGATGGGGGGGAGGTTCCCCTAGCTAAGGGATTAAAAAATAATGGTGCCATTTTTAGTGGACAAAGAAGGTTCATAAATTATGGAAATGTGGGGTAGGGATCTGATGAAATCTATCCATCATAGTCTAAAACTATGAGATTCAAATAGTGATGAGTTTAGTGATTGTATTTAGAATATAAGGAACATGGATAGTTTGTATGAAATGTATTATTTCACTAATTGATAGGTTCCTTCGAGGGTGATGGGGGGGAGGTTCCCCTAGCTAAGGGATTAAAAAATAATGGTGCCATTTTTAGTGGACAAAGAAGGTTCATAAATTATGGAAATGTGGGGTATAGGTTCATGGCATGGACACCGACATCACATATGGCACACTATGATGGGACTAACATGTGAAGGCTTTCTTGAGCGGATCCCCTTGCTTTTTTTTTCTTCCCCCAACTATTTTACTAGCTACTAGCATTTCCAAAGAGGTGGTTGGCTCTAGAGCTACTTGAACCTACGCATGTAGAGGTGCTACCGAGTTAATAATTATATGGAAAGATAATGTCAAAAAAGGGTTAAGTGATAGGGGTCAGAGTCACCACACTAGTGTTCCTAAGGTAATCCCTAGGAGGTTAAATGTGGCCATCATTGAATGTCCCTGGACTCTTGAAGTTGGGATGAAGAAGGGAATTTGGGTGATGGTGTTAGGGTTTTTTTTGGCCACCCAAACCAATGGAGATGGGGACTCAATTGTGTGTTATGAGTTTGACATAGAATAAGAGGTAGTTAAAACCTCTTCAACTAATGTGATTGTAAAAAGTTGAGTATTTTTTCATGAGGTAACTTGGGGTGGTGCACCATGGTATTCCCTAAGTAATGAGGAATATTTAAAAATTCTTGGACCAATGTTTGTGTAATATGGGGTTTCCATGCTAGCCACTATGAGGGGTAATATGTTTTCTAAATTAGCAGTGGACCAAGGCTCATAATGTGTTAGCTAGTCTACATTGATGACCCTCTCATTGTGGGGGAACATCATAGTGAAAAATACAAATAATATGATTTCCTTCATAGTGTACATATAACGATTCCCTAGAAGAAAGTTGTAGTCCAATGGAGCATCTACTACCTTGATATTAATAAAGATTGTATTCCCCACCAATTTGATGGGGAAATTTTGGTACATACCTTAAGGCTGGGAAGGATGGACATCATAGGCCCTAAGCATAATGGTTGATGGAATTAGTTCAAGGGAGCCTATATTTTTCCATACATAGGTGGACATGATACATGTGGAGGAACCCTCATTAATGATACATTGATGGATGTTGATGTTTATAATTGTGATAGGAATCTAAAATGTAATTAATGATGGGAGTTGCAATTCATAATTGTCTAAATCAAAGGCCATGAGGCACAAATATGATGGGTCAGTGACACCTAATGCATATAGTAGAGCCACTAGTGAGTGAATACATGGCCACTTGTGAGTGCACCATGCCATCAACGATGCTATAACTTTAAGTAGCCCTTGCATGAGGCTCATGAGCCATGCATCATAGAGGTTCCTTTGGCATATGTGGTGTAGGGTCACTATTAGGATGCATAAATTTTGAGGGATCACTAGTGGATGTTTAGTTAGTCTATGGGTTCACCAAAGTAAAATTAGGTGCCATTGAGTATTGTGAGTTTGGAGATTGATTTATATTGAATTCATGAATATTTTTTGGTAGGAGGGTTCTCCCTCTTAAGAAATATTATGGGTTGGTTGAGATTTTGTCAATTCAAGGGGGGAGTTATTTGATTCCTATTGGTTAGATACAGATCCTTGCTAGGGAAAGGGGTTAAATAACATTTTTGTAACATCCCCACTATAATCCTCATTTTAATTTATGCATAATGTAGATATGGATATGTCTATGGACAAACGATGTAATATGTGAATTGTATTTCTGATTTAATAAATATAATGTGATACCAACTGTTGGGAATAAGGAAAAATATGGGGGTTGATTTATCCACAAGAGAGGGAATGTATAAAATTTATAGGATTTTCCAAGAGGATCCCAAGGAGGAAATTAATTATGGGTATTAATCCAAACCTAGATTTCTGAATTTTATTATCATTGGGGATAACTTCTATTTTCTGGTTGAGTGTGTGAGAGCCCAATCACTAAATATTTTTCAGGGGGTGGGTGCATAAGTCATTTCCATATTTATTGGAAGCATGGGGATGTAGTACAATCAACATTGGGAAGAGTTAGTAGTTAATTGTCTTGGGAAGATAGAGGAAATTAGTATGGGGGAGAATATGTGTTTTTTCACATGGAATTTTGCATGAACAACAAGGAGAGAGAAAGGAAAAAGAGCATTGGATCTAGACCAAGAAGACTAGGAGAATTTTGGAGCATGATGGAGCATTTTTGGGGCGCTTTGGAGCTGAATAATCAAGAGCCAGGTTGGTAGGCCTGAAGAGTGAACTCTTGTGGGAGTTGAATTGTAAAAAGAAGTGTTTGTTGTTTTTTTCCTAGTAGTTTTTCCTAGCAATAATTTCCCTTGAGTTCTTGGTAGAGAGGTTGATAGTTACCTATGCCAGAGAGACCTTGATAAATGAATGGGATGCCTGAGGGAGTGATAGTAGTGAAGGGGTCCATTTCTTGGGTTTGGAAGGTCAAGAGGAAGAGAGTTGGATGAAATTCGAGATAGTTGTAGGATAATACCATTGGGTTATGTATTTAGAGTTGTGAGTGGACTGTGAGAGGCACCCTTCTCTTGTGGATTCCTAGCCGCAGCTTGGGGTGACTTTCTACTGGTATTTGGAACAAAAGGTCTATGGTTGGGTGGAACGTCCTTCCCAAGCGGCTCGTTTCACAAACATTTTAAAAGATAAGTGTTTAATTATTTTCTTATTTTCTTTTATGAGTTTAATGGTTGTGTTTTTACCCTCTGCATGAGAATGATTTTTTTATGGGTCGTTGTATATGATTTTATGGTTGCATTATGTTATTTTAGAATTTCGTTGATGCATTTGGTTATGGGTATCATATTTTAGTTAAAAATGTGTTCAATTCGTAGATGGTAAGCTACATGAATTAATTAGCAAAAGAAATTTTGAATTTATTTGTGTTTTTCCACAAGTAATGTTCCCTGGTTACGCTGGGGGACGTTACAGAATGGTATCAGAGTGACATATTCAAACATTGAGCCTGTATGGGTTAGACTCAGCATGCAGAAGCTAAATATAAGAGTTAAATCTCAGAAAGTATTTACAATGTGGTTGTCATATTTTTCTATGCAAAAGTGTGAGGAGATTTCCTGTAATTTAAGTGAATTTGAGTTCAGGGGTTAAAATCTCCAATTATAATATTTAAATATGCATGTTTTGGGCCTATAATTGGTTGAATTCTGGAATTATGATGTAGACATGAAGAATTTGGAGAAATTGGGCAAAAGCCCCCATTTATGCAGTGGAATTGGTTGAGAATTCGACATAAGGGTGTTGAAGTTGGGTGTAGAGGTTGGTTTGATGCGCACCAGGCCTAAATCAACCATTTGAAATATTAATTTAGGGTCTCATTGTAGCCCTCGAAAAATTTCATAATTGTGCATTTTTGGAAATTTGGAAAAAAATTGAAATTTGGGAAATTTTGGGGTATTGTATTGTACATGACATGGAGGCCATGTGGAGGTGATGTGGTATAGGTAATTTGGACTTCCACAGTGGTATTTGATAGCATGGTGGAAAGTGATGTGGAATCCACACGAGGCGGTGGTATGGCCAAACCATAAACCACTATCACATGGGTAGCGACGTAGTTTTGGCTTGGGGCCTTGTACCATGCGACACCACTCAAATCATGCCACATAGCATGAAAAACCATTGTCATGACCCAAGGGTTTGTTAAACCTTGGGAAATTTTGGGATGCGACATGCCCTCTCTGTCGTCGATCTTGCCAAATCTCAACCGTAAGATCTGGGAAACGTGCAAATTTGTGCACACCAAGGTAAAGGTGTGGGATGGGACCTTCCCATATACGAAGCCAATGAAGAGGATCCACATGGAGGTTGAAAATCAAGGTGGGGATCTTGTCCCAACCGAGGTCAAATGTGTGCCAACTAGGTAGGCACAGCCCGTAAAATATTAATATTTTATTAATAATTAAGGCTAGCATAAGAGAAAGAGGAGAAAGAAGAGAGAGAGAGAAGGATGATGAGGCAGGATGGGTGGGCCAAGAGGGTGACATGGAATCACATTAGGGTTCCATGTGGACCCATAAGTCCACATCAGTATCCATGACAGCAAGGATGCCACGTATGCAAAACTATTCCACAATGTTTAAAAAAAACTAAGTTTGGAGCCAAAATATTATTTTGGCCATAACATGATCATATTAATTCATATTGAGATGAAACTTCTGGGTTTTTTCTGTGATGAGGATATATAAAGAATTGATAGATAGGGCCATTACTCATTTCTTCTTGGATTTGTCAGAAATGGCAAGATAATGGTTTTTAAAGATCTGGGTCCAGATCATTGGCAAAGGTCTCGATCAAGTTGAAATTCTTGGAGACAATCCAGAAAGTAGGAATGGAAATAACCCATGAAATAATTGAATAAATCCAAGGGGGTTTGGAATGGGGATGTTGAAATAAGCCAAAATCCACTATTCTAGACCACTTTCAGTAATTTTTGGGATTTTCAGAGGAGGAAAAGGGTCCCCAGATGGAAAATATGGAAAACAATATTTACTCAAGTTTTTATATACTTATTAAGCCAGACATTTTTTTATTGATTTTTTCCCAGAAGTGCACAGTTTGAGAGATAGCTTATTTGGCTAAACATTCTAGTCTGGAAAAAGGGGTGCAAAAGGACAAAGTTGTTATTTCCAAATTGTTTTATTTTTTTACTAGAGAATCAAAATGATAATATGAGAGTTGTTATGAGTTCCCTATCATAATTATTATATGTGTCTCATACAAAATTTTCTCTGATTCCTGACAAATTTACTTCTACAAGTGGCAGAAGTTGGTGTCTAGGATTATTTGCACCAAAATGAAAAATGTACAAAAGGGGTAGTTTAGTAATTTTTAGATGGTCATAACTTTCTACTTAGAACTCATAATTGAGCAAGAAAGTAGTCAATGGAAATCTCTTGGATGGGAGAATCCATATATCAACCTAGAAAATTTGATCTGGGAAAATTAAGTTAGAGTCCACACAAAAGAAGACGATTGGTAGCATTAAAGAGAAAGAAAACTTATGTATTATTTTCCATAATTGTGTGTTTATATATTTTTGTCTAAAATAAATTTATTTGCTGGCATATTTTAATGCAGACTTTAGAGGTATAGGAATTCATTTTGGTTCCTATATGAGAACAACTATGATGGAATATGCCCAAGGGTCCTACATTCATGGAGAGGAATTAATAGGGCTACGCGTTAGCATGGGAAATGCTAAGATAGATTCCAATGGAAGAAGAGATAAACATGAGCCTGTAATTATGAGAATTTTGCAAAGAGAAGTGGAGATCTATAGGGATGATAATGAGAATATTATGAAGGAACAAGAATAGATACTTCATATCTTGAACATGTTGCAAAGAAAAGCCAATAAATATTCTGGCACAAAGAAAGTAGTTAGTGCTAGACAAGTGACATCATCCATACCCCATAGAAAAAAGGATGAGCATGGGAATGACAGGTTTTCAACTAGCATGAGAAGGTTCCCTCATTCCCCAAAGAAATCCATTAGGATATATCATGCAAGTTCAGGTCAAGGAAGCAACCCAAGTGTGTCCCCTATGAGGAGACAGAGGAGAAGGTCTGAGGGAGACATATTGCAAGGTGAAATCAAGAAAATAAAGCCACCTACTTTCAATGGTGAGCATAGGAATGGAGAAGAGGATAAGATCGAGCTTTTGGAAATGAAGAAATATTTCCAACTACATGATTATCCCTCTAGGGTAGAAACAAGAATTGAAACCTACCACTTGCAAGGAAAGGAAACCATGTGGTGGGATCAAATTAAGCAAGAAAAACACCTTGATGAGAGGAAGGTCTCATGGAGGCATTTAAAAGGATATTTCCAATAGAAATATTTGTCAGAGAATTACTATGAAATAAATATGAAAGATTTCTTTGAACTCAAGTTGGGAAGCATGAAAATGGATGAGTATGAGAAGAGGTTCTTTGAGTTTCTAAAGTATGTGGACTTCATAAAGGATGAGAAGGTAAAAATAAAAAGGTTTCTAAGTGGTTTGCCCTCTTTATACGATGAAAAAATACAATATGATAAACCTATAACTTTGGAAGAGGCCATAAGGAGAGAAAAACATCTCTATGAGAATAGTAGAGGGAGGAAAGTCTTCCAAAAATCTTGGAATGACAAGATGAAGGGTAAGAAAGATCAAAGGCAAAAAGGTTTTAAGCCACCATTTTTCAAGAACAACTCCCAAGCAAATTGGAAAGGATATTAAACCAAAAATGAGCATAAGACAACATACTCATTTGGGAAAATGCCAAGGAAACAACATATGCAATGTTGAGGATCTGAAGGAAATCACTTATATAGGGACTTCCCTCACAAAGGTGAAAGAATGAGGATTGTCTACAACATTCAAGAGGATGAAATAGTTAAAGACATGGAAGGAAGCATGCCATGGATTTAATCATCCTTGGACAAGAAGCACGCAAAGTATCAATCCCCCATGATTAAAGTGGAAGGTAAGATTGATAACCAACCCATATCAATTTTCATTAATTCTGGACCTAGCCATAGTTACATAAACTCTAACATTGTTGAAATATTTCACTTGCAAAGGAGTAAAAATAATAAATATTGGTTAGTTCAGTTGGCCATGGGGGATAAGAGAAGGATCAATGAGTTGGTTAAATATTTTCCAATAGACATGAATGGACTCATCACAAAGGTAGATGTGAACATATTACCATTGGATTCATATGATTGTCTAATTGGCATGGATTGGTCGGAGAAACACCATGTTGTCCTAAAATATTAAAACAATACCATAACTTGTCTTGATGAGGAATGCCATCCAGGAAATATTCAAGGTATTCCAAGAGTTGTAGTTGTTAGAGAAATATCAGCCATGCAACTGAAAAAGTGTTTCAAGAAGGGATGTCAAAATTTTGCAACACACATGGAAGAGGCAACCAAAGATAAAGTGGAAAGTATTGAAGATTATCCAGTCTTGAAATATTTTGAAGATGTTTTTGGGGAAATCCCAAGATTTCCACCAAAGAGAGACATTGATTTCTCTATTGATTTGGTGCCAGGATTTTCCCCAGTGTCCAAGACACCTTATAGAATGGGCACACCAGAATTAAAAGAGTTGCAAATGCAGCTTGAAGAGATGTTAAAGAAGGGGTATATACGCTCAAGTGTGTCACCTTGGGGAGCCCCGGTTCTTTTTGTAAATAAGAAGGATGGGACCTTGTTGACCCTCGACCAAGTTTTGAGGAATCATTGGTTAGGTTTGACCATTTTTTGGACTTCGACGCAGTGACGAGGAAGGAGCGCCCAGGCGGAGCTGAGATCGCAGATCTCACTCGTTTTGTGGGCTTTGTGGACCCAACATGGGGTTCATAGGGTTTTGTAATGGGTTATGGGATGTCGGCCCATGGGTTTACCCATGATTAGGCATTTTTGTAAAAGTATAAATATGTAAGGATGTAATGTAGAAGTAGTAGTATGTAGCTAAGTGTAAAATAAAGTGTTGGCTAAGTGCAAGTGACTCTAAGTTGCTTAGTCCAACAGACCGTGTATGTAAGGCTCTGTGCTTAGTAGAGGAGTTGGATCTATGCCTTGACCTGATTTTGGGAAGGTGGATTTGGTGCACAGTGCGTAGATCACCTGTCCAGTGAAAATATTGGCTCTGTGTCTTAGTGCACAGGAGCAGATGAATGTAAGAGATTGAGGACTAATAAAGAAGAAGTAGTTGGTGGATGTAGCCCCACACTAGGGTGAACCACGTATATCATGTGTTGATGGTTTGCTTTGTGCCATAATGTTATGTTGTAGATCTGCTTAGTGCATTGAATGCTATGAATGATAGATAGATCTATGAATGCTTAGTGCTTTGCTTATATTGAATGTGCTAGATATAACTTATGATGCTAAGTGCAATGTGTATTTTGTCATTGTTTCTGCGTCGATCTATACTTAGGTTTTGATATGCGATGTGAATAAAGCTAATGAATTAATGTGTTGTGTTCCTAAGTACTCTGCGAAGTGTTATAATCACAGATCTGTGTCCCAGCTTGGTTATAGACACTTGAGTCCTGTAACCCCCCCTTCTTCTACCTCGGGTGAGACTGCATCTTCTTCGCAGGTGCTGTCGAAAGGGTCGGTAGTTACGGTTTTTTTGGTGCATTTTTGAAGCATTGAACCATGGGTTTGCCACTGTGCCAAAAAATGGTTCTGTTGTCGGGACTTGAAACTGTGATTGTTGGGAACTGAAATAAAAGAGAATCTTTGTGCGTAGATCTTTTGTTGTAGTGTGTAGTATTCTACTTGACTTGTGAAGCTCTGTGCTAAGAAATAAACTCGAGCTGAAGAAAAGAGGTAATATATTGAAAGAGGTAAAGCTTTGTGATTTGATAAGAATAAAATAAGTGGAAATTTTTGTTTCGAAAGCATGAATCTAGGTATGATTGATAGATTTTATCCTAGTCTAAATATTTTATACAGTTAGAAGAAATATTTGATCTGAATAAATTTTATAGAAATAGAGAAAGATATGTTATTCCTATGCATAGACATAATTTTTGGACTAATAAGTGGATGCAGGAACCTAGAAAGAATTTTTGTAGATTGCAAGTCCATCACAGTGATCCTAGTGCGCAGTACAAGAGAAGCTTGAGAACATAAAAGAGAAAGAGAGGATTGACACTATGTTATAACTGTAGAAGACTGAGACATCTTTCTAAGGAATGCCCTGGTGCAGGTCCTATTTGTCTTTGTTGTAAAATTGTTGGTCATGAAGTTGAAGACTATCCAAGGATGATTGCTAAAGTTGAACAAATGAACATGAGTCAAGAAAATAAGAGAATATTAGATAATCATAAAGAGAAAGAATCAGATAAATCTCATGCTATGTTAGTACAGTTAAAAGAAGTAATGGATGATCACAAAGATGTCAGTTTATCAAATATCTTGAAGGAAAAACAATGCATAAGTACGAGAATAGGAGACTTTGACATAGACTATGTCTTGGATGAGGAAACACAAGTGAATATTATAACAGAAAGCACTTGGGAAATTTTGGGGAAGCTTACTATGGTACCTTCCTTGGGAAGGATAGGCTTGTTCAAAGGAAATATGGTAACCCTATGTGGAAGAGTTATTAATGTACCTGTTATCATCCATGGAACATTGACTCGAGAGGAATTTGAAGTTATTAGGTCTGTTGAGAACAACGCCCCTTTTCCATTTTTGTTAGGAACGACTTGGATCGAGAATGATCATATCAGAAGGAAAGAAGATGAAGAAGCTACGGAAAAGAAAAAGAAAGAACCAAGGGATTTCATAGCTAGAAAGTTAGATAGACTAATAAAAGAACGAGAAGTTGAGTCGAAGCAGTAGAACGCAAGAAAATTAGTTGTCAAAGTTGAAAGAACACGAGAAGGTTTGAAGGACCTATCCATGCAAGAAGAAATTATATCCACCCATGAAGTGGTAAGGGAAGGGATATTAAATTTGAACCCTTTGAGAGCACATCAGCAGCGCGAAGCTACCATGCTAAGAGAAGACAAGAATAAGAATGGAAAGAGGAATCCAGAAATAGTTAGAGAGCCTCAGATCACAAGAAATAAGGCAAGGAAGCTCAGTAAGAAGAAATCCAAGTTGAAAAAGTTACAGGAAGTTCCAGATAAGACTTTGCAGGAGGCAGGCTTGCAAGCTCTGAACCTCGCCGGAACAGCAGAACCACACATAATGGGACTTCACCCCGGCGAAGCTATATGACCGTTGGAGGCACCCCAACTGTTAGAACGACGCTCTAGAATGGCTAGGAAATGAATTTATGAGAAAATAGACCATGTCTTAGACATTGAGACCGTGCCATAACGAATTTATTCACATTGATTGAGGCATTTTTTTCCGTTGGAGGAATCCATTACGACACTTGCTTATTTAACCCGTCGGACGCTATGTCGGGACCACTTTTTGCTACCCATGATTATCTAATACAAGAAACGAAGTGATTGTGTGTGTTGGGTTGTGCTATCAGACCTCTCCATCTGTTGTTTACCCCGATATTCGTTCACCTACCCTGACTTATTTTTTAACAATGAGAATGTCGTTCGAGCGCACCGAGATAGAGAAATCTGTCGAAGAGGTTCTAAAGAAGTTTATGGATGATAAAGTTATGTCTGAAGGAATACAGACATCTTCGACCAGGGGACTACAGGCTTCCCCCTTGACCGGACGATGTTCGGGTCGTACTAACCCTGTGACTAAGAAGTGAAATAAGCATCGCGACGATCTAGCTAATGCAAAGCAGATCTCGTCGATCTTACCTGATTACATCCCACCTTTGGTTGGCGTGATTAACCGCGACAGCATTCCACGAGACTTCGAGTACACATTGATCACCACATACATCCCGAAGGGGATACGCGTATTTGGAAGCCAGTTGGCACAAATCCCATCCCTGATGAAAAGTGATTTCAACCTTGGAGACAGAAATAACTATGTGCTTCTTGCGCCCCATATATATTTGATGAAGACGATGGGGAAGAAGCCTTGCACCGTCTCCCAGCCTTGGATAAAGGAACTCGCACAGTCCACGATACTCAATGTGATGAAGATCCCTCACTTTGGCCAACATCAGGAGGTTAACACTTGTGTTAAACTCCTCTTGTCATGCTATCATGGAGGATACCCATGGCTCAATAGGTGCATTACTATGGATCTAGCATTGATCACAGGACTGAGCATGCAGGGACCCGACCCCTAGCATTTCTACCTAGGGAATACCTTGGATCATTCCCCGGCACAATGCATCAAGGAGGCATACAGCAAAGTAGAAAAGGGAAATCAAGGCTACAAGGTAGCCTCTATCCAATATGGCGCAGTGCACCTCACTTGCCAACTCATAGCTAGAAATCTCGTCAGAAAGAACCGCCCCACGCAGGTCATCGGGTCTGTCGTGTACCTCGCAGAGAAATGCATGGAGGGGATGCAAATGAATTGGGCGAGCTACCTCATCAACGAGCTCGAGAAATAATTTCACAAAGCACATGATCAAGGATACGAGTTCCATTTCAGCTAGTTTCTTGTGCTAATCGCATTTGTCGCTTGGAAAATGCCGGAAAGAGCTACCTTCCTGGAGACAGAACCATCAGAGTCATTGATCATGAGGTTCTCAACCCTATGGTACATGAATGACATGTCAAAGTAGTGGCAGTCGAACGTAGTGTTCCATGCCTATTATCAATAGTTGAAGGTTTCCATAGAGTCTTTTCCATGCATGAATCCGCGCACCTTGCACCAATACAGACCATTAGCTAAGTTCTGCATAGACCCACACTTTATTTATATCACTGCGTGCAAGGATGAGAGCAAGGAAGAATTGCAGTCCTACTATAATTTAACTGATGAATACATGGAGCATATCACGAAGGATTGGCCAGCAGAGTTCCTTATACCGATTCATGATGCAGAACTCTCCAACCCTGACATCATAGGAAGCCTCTTGGTCACCTGGTTCGAGCATGCAGGACAGAAAAGTGCAAAGAAGAAGAAGAAAAAGGAGGAATTTCGGAATGTATAGACTGAGGAGGGAGACAGTGCCTCGAAAGAAAATGGATCTTCTCTCCCACGGGAGGAGGAGGAGGCAAAGTAAATCAAGAAGGAGGGGGGAAAGAAGGAGAAAAGAAAGGAGAAGGTGCAGCTACACCACCGAAGGATCCCCCTACCGAGACAGAAACATCGAAGAAGAGGAAGGTTTCTCTGCATAAACCTTCAGCAAGAAAGAAGACCCGTGTCATCAAGCCTCAGATGGAGACCACACTCACTGAGGATGACATCGATCTAGTCCATAGAGAACTGGAGGATGCGTCTGAATAACTCTTATAGAGATACGACGCAAAGAAAGAAGAGTTGTATGTAAGAGTTGAGAGGGAACTGAAGGAAATTAGGGGAGCCATTCAATTGAGTCG
The DNA here is from genome assembly GCA_009831015.1 of Picea engelmannii. NCBI lineage: Eukaryota > Viridiplantae > Streptophyta > Pinopsida > Pinales > Pinaceae > Picea > Picea engelmannii. The sequence goes on from ML816519.1 coordinate 69,429, forward strand.
TGCAGCACCTACTGCGCCTTCTTCGTCGGTGACTGTAGAGTTGGGGGATGAGCCAGCCCAACTTTGAAGACTTGCAGATGCAACAGAGGCTCGACTTCGAAAAGTTCTAGAAGAAAAGGAACAAGCTACAGAATCCCTGAAGAAAGAGAAAGAGGAGATATTGGAGCAACTACGAGTTGTGCAGTACAGTTTAACCGCTTACGAAAATGAGAAATGTGAATTATGGGCGATGCTCGAGGAAGAAAAAATGAAGATACAGCGGGAAAAGGACCAGTTGCTCGCATAGCAAACTGCAGTCAAAGAAGTGGTGAGCAAAGCACTTTGCTTTGTGTCAAGCTTGGAACAGGAGGAACATGAGGCAGACGAAGTTCAAGTGATGAAGCTTGTTGAGGTCATCTAGCAACTTCAAGAATGGATAATGGAGTTGGATATTCAAGCAGTACCAAGCACTCTGTAGGAAGTGCGTAACCAGAGGGAAGAAGCCACTAAGAGCGCAGTGGAAAGGATTAGAGTCCTTGCCTTAGAATGCAAGAAGCTAAGCGACAGAAGCATGCAGACCTATGAACGTGTCACGTAAGTCCCAGAGCTTAGGAAGTTAGAAGCACAGCTACAAGAGGCACATTAGTAGGCACTGATAGTTCAATCATAGATGAAGTCACTCACTGTAGTCAAGAGAATGAAGAGATCACAAGAACAGTGCACGACCCAGCAGCAGATTACTTCCATCCAGGGCAAAGTGATGAAAGTTACACAGAGGCTACAACCGGTGCAGGAGGAAGCATGCATGATGTTTGAAGAGATCGAAGGACAAGGATCGCAAGTGGACCAAGTGGTTGCGAGAGTGGAACAGTGCCTAGAAGGGCCTGTTACAGAGAAAATTATCCAAGAGTTTGTTGAGCAGGAAGCTCAGGCGAAGCAACAAGTCGAGGTAGCTTGAGCTAAGCTTGAGCCCTTTGAAGCAGCGTTGCCCAAATCTGAGTGACTCGGGATGAGTCACAGGTGAGTGTTGGGGGCTTGTTGGCCCTCGACCAAGTTTTAAGGAAGCATTGGTCAGGTTTGACCACTTTTTGGACTTCAACGCAATGATCAAGGAAGGAATGCCCAGGCAGAGCTGAGATCGCGGATCTCACTTATTTTGTGGGCTTTGTGGACCCAGCATGGGGTTCTTAGGGTTTTTTAATGGGTTATGGGATATCGACCCATGGGTTTACCCATGCTTAGGCCTTTTTGTAAAAGTATAAATATGTAAGGATGTAATGTAGAAGTAGTAGTATGTAGCTAAGTGCAAAATAAAGTGTTGGCTAAGTGCAAGTGACTCTAAGTTTCTTAGTGCAACAGACCGTGTATGTAAGGCTCTGTGCTTAGTAGAGGAGTTGGCTTTGTGCCTTGACCTAATTTTAGGAAGGTGGATCTAGTGCGCAGTGCCCAGATCACATGTCCGATGAAAAGATTGGCTATGTGGCTTAGTGCACAGGATCAGATGAATGTAAGAGATTGAGGACTAATAAAGAAGAAGAATCAGTTGGTGGGCGTAGCCCCACACTGGGGTGAACCACGTATATTGTGTGTTTATGGTTTTCTTTGTGCTATAATGTTATGATGTGGATCTGCTTAGTGCATTAAATTCTATGAATGATAGATAGGTCTATGAATGCTTAGTGTTGTGTTTATGTTGAATGTGTTAGATCTAAGTTCCGATGCTAAGTGCGATGTGTATTTTGTCATTGTTTCTGCGTCGATCTATACTTAGGGTTTGATCTGCAATGTGAATAAAGCTAATGAATTAATGTGTGTTGTTCCTAAGTACTTTGTGAAGTGTTATAATCACATATATGTTTCCCAGCTTGGTTACAAACACTTGAGTCCTATAACCCCCCCTACTTCTACCTCGGGTGAGACTGCATTTACTTCGCAGGTGTTGCCGAAAGGATCGGTAGTTAGGGATTGAATAGATGTTAAAGAAGGGGTATATACACTCAATTGTGTCATCTTGGGGAGCCCCAATTATTTTTGTAAATAATAAGGATGGGACCTTAAGGTTGTTATTGATTTTAGGCAGTTGAATAAAGTCACCATAAAGAACAAATATCCTTTTCCAAAGATTGATGATCTTTTTTATCAGTTGAAAGGTGCAAGAATATTTTCCAATATTGACTTGAGATTAGGTTATCATCAAGTGAGGATAAAGGAAGAATATATCAACAAGACAATGTTCAGAACAAGATATGAGAATTATGAGTTTACAGTAGTTCCATTTGGGTTATCAAATGCCCCAATTGTTTTTATGTGCTTGATTAATGGAGTCTTCAAGGAATACTTGAACAAGTTTGTAATTATTTTCTTAGATGATAATCTGATTTACTCCAATATAGAAGAAAAGCATGAGAAACATTTAAGAATGGTGCTACAAGTTTTGAGAGAACATAAGTTGTATTCCAAGTTAAGTGCATCTTTTATCAAAACGAGATTCATTAATTGGGGCACATTATTTCAGCAGATGGGATAACAGTTGATACTGATAAAATAGAGGCCATTAGAGGATGGTCAGTGCCAAGAAATGTCACAGAGGTCATATCTTTTATGAGTCTTGTTGGTTATTATCGAAGATTCATAAAGGGGTTTTCAAAGATTGCAACCCCAATCATTTCTTTAAAAAAGAAGGGAGTGAATTTTGAATGGACTCCCAAATGTGAAGAAAGTTTTCAACAGTTAAAAGATATTTTGACATGTGCACCAATATTAAATATTGAATACCCACATGAATACTTTGTAGTGTGCACAAATTCATGCAAGGAATGGATCGATGGAGTCCTCAATCAAAAGGATCATGTGGTATTCTATGAATCTATAAAATTAAAAGAGCATGAAAGGAATTATGATACACATGACCTAGAGTTGGTATAAATTGCCCATGTATTAAAAATGTGGAGACATAACCTCATGGGAAGAATATTTAAGTTAAGAACAAACCAATGTGGTCTGAAACATTTTTTTGGACAACCAACCTTAAATGCCAGGAAAACTAGATGGGTAGATTTTTTGAGTGAATATGACTTTGAAATCAAGCATGTAAAAGGAAAGGAAAATCAGGTGGCTAATGCACTCAACCGAAGATCTCATGAAGTGCATATTTCAGCCATCAATATGTTTAGCATAGATTTGAAAGAGAGAATTTTAGAGGCTGCAAATTTAGACCAACAATATGTAAAAATAAAATAAACATTACAACAAGGAATTTTACAACAGAAAATTAATTATTATGAGTTGAAAGAGGATGGAATCCTCATGTACAAAGGAAATATATATGTGCCAAATTTAGGAGAGATGAAAAATATAGTGCTAAGGGAAATGCCCAATGTACCATATGCTAGGCACCCGAGATATCAAAAGACAATTGTAGTTGTAAGAAGCCAATACTTTTGGCCAAGAAAGAAGAAAGAAGTGGCTAATTACATAGTCGGGTATCTAGAATGCCAAAAAGTGAAGACATAGCATAGACATCCAACAGAGATACTATATCCATTTCCAATTCTTGAGTGGAAATGGGAAGTGGTTACCATTGATTTCATTACAAAGGTGCCCCGAATAATGAAAAAACATGATTCCATCATGGTGATGGTGGATAAATTAACACAATATGCATATTTTATTCTTGTGAAGACAACACACAAGGAAACAAACATTGCAAATATTTACATGAAGGAAGTTGTCAGGTTACATGGAGTTCCTAAGGAAAAAAATTTAGGCATAGATCCAAAATTTAACTCTAAATTTTGGAAAAAAAAATTCAAGGGATTTGGGAAAACTTTAAACCTTAGCACAACTAATCACCCAGAGTCAGATGGGAAAACACAGAGGACTAATAGAATCATTGAAGACATGATAAAAATGTATGTGATGGACTAGACATCAAAGTGGGAAGACTATATACACTTAGTGTAATTTGATTACAATAATGGGTATCAAGCCTCATTACAAATGAGTCCATATGAAGCTTTATGTGGAAGGAAATGTGGCACACCAATGAGTTGGGATAACCCAACAAACAAAGCTAGCATTGGTCCAGAATTGTTAAAGAAAATGGAAGAGAAGATGGTAAATATTAGGAATAATTTAAAGTCTACCTAGGATAGGTAGAAAATTTATGCAGATAAGAATAGAGTGTTTAGAGAATTTAAAGTGGGAGAACATTTTTTTTCTCAAAGTGAAAGTGAAAAGAAGTTTGATAAGATTGGGTTGATGCCCAAAGTTGGCAGCAATATATTGTGGCCCTTTTAAAATACTAGAGAAGATAGGGTGAATTGCATACATGTTAGCATTATCTACATCCATGATAGTGCATAATGTTTTTCATGTGTCGTTATTAAAGAAATATGTACTTGACCCTAACCACATAATTGATTGGACTATGATTCAAGTGGAAAATGAAGGGGATTTTTGGGTGGAACCAATACGCATCATGAACTAGAAATTCAAAGTTCTCAAGAATGAAGACATAGGGATGGTAAAGGTTCAATGGACCTAATATGGTCCTGAAGATGAAACATGGGAGAATGAAGAAGCTATGTGGGAGGAATACCCACAATTTTTTGTCAATTTTGAGGAAAATGAAAGATAAGATGCAAGAATCTATTTTGGGTAGCTAGAGTTCTGGAACCACATATTAGAGTCCTATCCAACCTGTGTTGGGGGGGCTGATAAAATAATGGCACATTCCTTGCGTTAACCCTAATAAACGAATGGTGTATTCCTTGAGTCGTCGGGTTGAGAGGAATATGAGATTTTGGTTGGAACTGTTGATGGAGTTGTTAAATTGCAGAATTCTATTTCTTAAAGTATTGTCATGTAAATTTGTTTATGTATTGTTGTTCTTGAGATTAATCCTAAGTCTCAAAGAGTAATTTCAGGCATCAGGAGTGTTTAAAAATGTTTTAAATGAGTGATTTTCCTACCTTTAGCTCTATGAGAAATGATCTTTAAATGAAATTAATAATAGGACAGTACAGAGGTTGTATTTCGCTATCTAAGTCGCAATTATAATATCAAATGGTGTGAAGAAAAATTACAAAACTGTTAAACAAAGCTAGGCATCAATTGCAGATGAGTCTCACCTTGTTTGCAGCGGAAGAAAAGTAGGGAATGCACCCTTGAACAAGATATGAAATGCAGTAATTCACACAAATCATAGGTATTTTTTTACTCACATTAAATATAGAGTAAAAATTGCTTACCTAATGAATTGCTGGTATAATATGATCACAGTAGTTGTAATACTAAATTGCAATCAATCACTTTTCAAGGAATTACATAAAGAAATTCGGGGAAATGGAAACACAGAGGAAACACATGACTCAAATTGAATGAAAATTAGAATCTTTGTTTGCACTTGTATTAATACTCAAAAAGAGAGTTTCTCTATTACATCCGGCAAGAATCAGCCTTGAATAGATCTTAAATCTATGTATTTATACAAAATCTGTCACAACTGAAAATTGTTGGACTTCTTATAGTATTTAACTAAAAATAGCATATATCTTAATAAAACAACAGCATGTAAATTTTGATGAGTTTTGATGGCGCTCTCCTCTGTCTCTTCATCTGCTGGTAGAAGCACTCATTTTCCTTAGTCCCTTGGGCTAGAAACACATGTCATTAACGCTACCGTAATCATTTGGCATATTGTATTAATCATTTATTTTTGTTTCCATCTTTCCCTTCGGATATATTCAGCAGGTTTATGAGTTACATTCGAGGTCATGGAGGGGGGATAATCAAACGAATAGCACAGCATGGGCTCGTCAAGGGATGGATAACGGTCACAAGGAAGAGTAACCGTTTATGGAAAGGAAAAAAGGTATGATGATGAGGTGGGATGAGTGAAGGTTAGAATGCAGGTGGACGAGGTAAGTGACTGTTGGAAGGTGAAAGGTGGAGAGGGTGGAAGGAACAGATACTGCGCACTTTTTCTCACTTGCTCCTAGCTATGCCTATTTTTCCATGTTCCATGCACTGGGTGCATCTATCCATTAATGTCACCATGAACCTTGAGGGATCAATCTTTTCATTTACTTCGAAGAAAAACCATTTCCTTTGTATTTGGGGCAGCTTTTCTTGGATCTTGTTCACCTCTTGGACTGTAGCCTGAAACTATGAACTTAGATGAACTAGCCACTTATTGATTTTAAGAAGATCAATCTGGCTCATTGATTGAATGGCTACCAGAGTTTCTTCTTTTTTCTTTCTGGAATTTTGTTGATTCATTTCTATCCCAATTTTCCCCAGGGCTTCTGAGATATTTCTCCCCTCAAACTCAATAAGCTTTTGGTTTAATGATGACAATGCCTCTAGGAAAGATTCTTTCACTTCTCTGGTAGATTTCTTGCCTTCTTCCATATTTGTTTCCCATACCTTTAGGGCCATCTCACCTCTTAATTGATCTAAATAAGAGAGAAGAGGAAAATCAGGGGCATTAGCTTTCTGCATCAATATGAGGGCCTTTTGGAACTTAGACCGGGCTGAGTGGGCCTCTTTTTCCTTGACATAGATATCCTTTAGGGAAAGGTCCAATGCCTGATAGCACTTATGTATGGCATCTACTTTTAAATAAAGGTCATGTTGGGAAACTTCCAGCTTCTCACTGATTTCCAACGCTTGAGTTTTGAAGGCTAAGATATCTATCGTGGTACCTTCAGTCAAGTTCAATATCGCTTGCAATTGTTCTATCAATTCGTCACGTTGAGTGACCATACCTTGGTTGGTTTGTGAAATTTGATCAAGCATCTCAAGGTTAGCCTAAAGTTATTGAATCTATTGTCGATCATTAGCCCTGATTTGCTCAAAATCCTGGCTCATTTTGTTCCTGGTAGTCTGCTCTGCAATATATATCTATTTTTGCAAGTGTTCCACCAATAGGCACTTATCTCGTAGTTGTTGAGTCAAATTTTCCACTGACCATTGATTGGTCATGGAAAAATCACCTAACGAACCCGCAAATTCCTTTGCAAATTCTGGACCATCCTGGTTATTACCATCATACACCAGTCTTTTCCTTTTAGTTATGACTCCATCCTTCTGATAAGATTCTCTTTTCATGATGGCCTTCCGCTTTTTACTAAATAAAAAATCTGAAGGAGGCATCTCTTTGGGAAAGATGGGAATGATATCACTCACAAAAGTAACTTCGGAACTGGGATTCCCGAAGCTGGTCTATAGAGGAGCTAATCAAGAAATGGGGGAGGCAAATTCGGTGGACTATTATTGCTCTGTTGTACTAGGGGTGCCAGCAGGGGTTGTTGGGGTTGAATGAGAGACAATTTGTCATGGATTCATGAAGGCCTCGAATCGGGCTATCACCTGTGGATCATTTAACTTTGATAGTAACATTCTTATCTCTCGAAATAATACCTCTGGGCTTTTGGGGACCTTTTCAGCTTTGGGCTTAGTGGAGGAGCTGGGCTCAGATTTTGTAGACTTAGATTTCTGTGAAGGAGGCTTGGTTATTGATTCTCCCTATATAATCTTTGGCAGACTATTTCGCTCGTGTTTCTAAAAGCTAAGGAAACCATATTGTTGGTCTAGGGGTAGGGTTAGGAATCTGCCTTAGACTTCCTCATAAGATCTCACCCCTCTGAACATTTCATCATACGGGGAGTTCTCATGAGTATATTGCTTCATGTTGAACTGAGCCATGTGGTTTTCCACAATCTTATGTGGATCATGATTCTTGAACTCGAGGTCAACAAATTTGACATCCCCTAGTGTTGCAGCCTCAACTTTAGAGTGCCCAAAATCCAATAACGTAAACATGCCAACTTAAACGGGGAAAGTCGGCCATACCTTTTTCTGAGCTGCTTTGATCTCCTTGTTGATGCCTCCTGCTATTGTCTAGTACACCACTTCTCTGCAACCATCCTGTCAGGTAGAAATATTGGGAGAGCATGGGGGGAACAGAGCAACCGAACACTCTGATGTAGGAGAAATTCTCCTCAATGAACCAATATATGAGCTTCCCCAGGTTTCCCATAATCCTCTCTGAAATTGGGGGAGGCGGGTGACCATAAATGGCCACGTGAACAGGTATTATGACATTATGACAGATTTCACAAAAGAAATCCTTAGCTTTCTCCTCCCATAACTTGGAGTGATAAAAATGAATAGGCTCGGCACTCGTCGGGGTCCAACTCCAATTCATCAAGGGAAAAGGAGTTATGAAGTATAGGGAATCCATAACATATGCAGACATGTAAAAAGGGGTATACTGCCCTTTTTATTTCGTTGTTTTATAATCAACAATCTCTTTGGCCAAATTATCTGACGACATCTTGGCCCAATTGAAAGTGTAACCCTCAGCTATCTCATGCATGATAGCTACCCATTCCACCGAGAAATGTGTATGGCTCTTCCTTCCGAACAGACAACATAGCATCATAGCCACATACAACATATGAGCGTCTAAAGACGTTGTGGCATATGTACCATGGGCGTTAGTTCTAAATTTCTCTATATGCCCCCACCAAGTCTTAATGATATCATGTTTGTTCCTGGCGTATTGGATGCGTTATTTTCCCTCGAATTCAAAAAGGAATGCAACATTGTAAGTATATTTAGGAACATGGGAGAGTTTATACATTACTTGCATATATTCTAGTCAGAAAGAGCCAACGGTGACCTGGTGGTGATTAATGATGCTCCTAGTCTGGATATCGACATGTTCCAAGACTCAGCCTATCATGTTGTTGTAAGGCATGATTCTCGCTCGTGCAGCTATCTTGTGAAGCTTTGACTGTGCTATATGTCTAATTTTAGCTTCATAAGAGTCATCATCCTCTTCGACGGAGTCTTCTGGACAGTTGATGATTTCTCGCTCCATGATCTCAAAAACTTGTGTCCAAATTTTAATGGTGTCCACGACTCGCGGATTAGTGTCTGAAAGAATGTCTGCATTCATATTCTAATCCTCGCTTTCTCCATCAGGATTCTTCACCATTTTTTGTGGTGCCATAATCTTTAAGGAAACAAAGCAAGGTTACCTTTTGCAGGGGGAGTCTATAAGTCTTTCAAAAGATAAAACTACTAATTGCGAAAGGTGAAAATGATTTAGACATTGAAGTGCTTTTATTCAAATAGGAGTTTATCAATTTTCATATAGACTCATTGATGAGGAATTTATTACCTTCAAGGGAAATGACTACCTGACGATCCGTAATCTTCATTCAAAATCATTATTTCTAATCAACCATAAATTCCATTAATAACTCGATGGTTCACGTTTGGGAGCTTAGGATGTGACATAGTGGAGACTTCGCGAATCCTGAATCCGTGGAGCAGCTAAATTTTGAATAATCACTTTTACATCTTAATTAACCGTGTTTTAAAACGTTGAATTTACTTCAAGTGTTTCGGAAGTTCGGATTTCGGGGGTTTTGAAAATAGCACAAGAGAGGTTTCCCGAAATACGAAACCGCAAAGTAAATAATTACGAGTAAACTTCCTTAAGCCTTAATTAATCAGGTTTAACTTTCGTCATTAGATGTTTCATTAGTTTCTTTTTTACTCTTTGAAAAGTCCAATGCTTCGGTGTTTTGAAAATTTGGTGATTGGTGAACTTACTCTTTGTTAACTTCCGACGAGCCATCTCTCGGAGTGACGTGGCAAAGACGACATCATTCTGGGTGATGTGTCGAGAAGAAACATGTGCCATGTGTCACCCGAGAGCATGTGAATCATGCAACGTAAACTTTAAAAATAGGTGCCACGTGTCAACTTATGAAATATTTAAAATACACATGTTCTATGACTCATGTTCATGAGTTATTTAAAGTTTATCACGGGTGGTTATTTTTGGGTTTCGGAACTTCAGGATTCTTGTCATTTAGACTAATGGGAACATCTAAAGCGCGAGGCTCCGAAATAATCGTTAGGGACTTTTTCTCTAAAACTCGGCGATTCCAGAACCACAGAGATTATTTGGATCGTTTGATTTATATTAAGGGAAATCATCGACGACGGATAATGTACACGCTTTATTTTCAAATGACAACCAACGTATTCGATTTAATTAAAAGTCCATTTTGTGTAAAATTTTATTCCTGAGAGGTAAAAACTATAAAACTCAAAAGTTCAAATTTGTGTTTGTTCCAACATAGGCTCCATCTGGAGATTGTGTCTCCCTGTGAGGCACGAAAGAACAGTAGACCAAGTGCCTTTATTGGGTAAATGGAGTCATTATTTATTTTTTAAAAACATTTTCCAGTATTACTCAAGAATTAATCATTCATAAAAGAATTAGCTTAACCAAATCTCGAGAACCTCTGAAACATATTCAGTTAATTGCTCTTAAGTCAGGCTATTTAAAAATTCATTTTCTTAAAACTGATTTTAGAATTGTTTAGGATAATCAAAATACCTTTAATTGAAATATCAGACTCCGACTGACTTCATTTGCGTCAAGGTTAAGCAGATGTAATAGTTTATTTTAGGTATTCCCTAGTTGGTTCAGAGCGTAAATATCACCGGAAGTAGAGCTAGAAGACAGAGTATATTATATGGATATGTATGAAAGCCTTCCAGATATCATAGACATTGCTTCACTACCAGTGAACATGTTCAATTCCCCGGTGAAGTTGTCCACTTATCCCATTAAATTTCCTTTCACCACTTCAATCAGTACTTTTGTACTTTGCTGAGATGAGGGCAATCATTATATGAATTTCCTTTCATTATCTCTTTTTGGACTAGATGGGAGCAATCAAATTATGAATTTCCTTTCACCATCTATCTTATATTTTAATATTTTGAAGTGGGGGCAATCAATCAGTATGTATCACACAAGGGCATGATATCTGTTTAAAATCTTTGAAAAGAAGGTCTGTCAACAATTTTGAGCATACTTTGAAACTAACTCTCTTCCAATTTTCAATACACCTTCGCCTATAGGGGAGAAATTTATGGGAATATTAATCTCTTCAGGGATTAACCTTGAGTGAATTAGTCGACTTAAAATCTAATAAAAGAGCTAAAATTACTAGGATTAGCCTAGACATACTTTTTCGATTGAAATCCAAGGAGGATAAAGATTTTTTCCTAACCTCGTTTTGAGAATATGTTTTTGAGTTCTTCGAGTCAAGGTGAGCCTCCTTATTTTTATGAAGATTAAGCAAGGGTAAAGGAAGTTTGAAGTGGGTAAGAACTTGGGGATAGACAAAGTTACCCAATGAGGATTCGAAAGACCAGACACAAAAATTCCAATCCCACATAAGTTTGTGTATTTAATTCAGAATTTCTTCCAGCCTGTTTATTATTATTTTATTTTTAATTCAGAGATGGTTTTAGAATTTTATAGGTATAACATTTTAAGCTGTAATTTTATACCCCTCTGATTTTAGGTCAGGTGACAGTTTGATTTCGAGTGAAACTTATTTCCCATTTTCTTCGAAGAGTTCCTTAAAAATCTTATTTGAGTTAGAAAGGTAGGAGCTCATACCTCATTTTCCTTTTGAACTTTCAATCAGGCGGATCATCGATTTATCACCTGTTCTGAGAGAAATCAAATGTTTTAAAAGATGAGCGTTGGGTTCTGACGCATCCCTATCTCTCTTTTCACAAGGTATACTCTACACAGGAATGAAATGCGAAACGTCAGAAAATTAGGCATAATAGAGATGGTACGTGATACAAATGTTTTTTATATTTTATTTTCATGATGTCAAGTTAACATGATTTATTGAAAATGTTTACAAAAAATGACTTGGATAATTTACAAAGGAAAAATAATTGCAAATTGAAAAAAAAAAAAATGTTAATCTAAACTGATATATACAATGGAAATTTGAAATATGACTACTGCATGAAATGTTTTAAGTGACGCATGTTGATAGGAACATCCAGTATTTTTCCATCGATATTTTCTAGTAAGAAAAAAAAAATTCCCTCTACAGTTGCAATATTGAATGGTCCAAACCAGAGATGATCGAACTTTCCATGTTTCCCTGCATCCTCTTTTCTAGCATCCCACCTTAAGACTAGATCACCAGGAAGAAACTACATGTCTTTAGCTTTTTTATCGAAAAGTGCCTTCATAGTATCCTGGTACTTTTGAAGTTTATCATCTACTTCCACTCTATTTTTCTGAACTTCAATGATTTGATTTATCCTTCTCGTAATGTCATTTGTCTCTTCATTTGCATCCTGCCATAGTTTCATCACAGGAAGAGAAAGATTGATAGGAAGTACAATGTCAATACCATAAACTAATTGAAAAGGGGACATACCTATCGATTTCTTAGTGTCGATTCGGTTCGCCCATAGGGCATACTTTAGGTGGATGTGCCAAGATTTTTTATTTTCTGTCAACACCTTTTTTATTATAGTCATCGGGCTCTTGTTAGACTATTCAGCCAACCCATTTCCCTGAGGGTAATAGGTTGTAGAATGACTTAAAACAACATTGTACTTCTGGCAGAAATTGATCATGGCCATATATTTAAAAGCTTGAGCGTTGTCAGTGACTATTTTCCGAGGACAACCAAATCTCGAACGGATGTTTTCTTCCAAGAAGTTTATCACTATTGAATTTGTAGCATTACGAGTTGGAATGGCTTCATTTCATGAAGTAATCGGTAGCGGTTAGAATCCATCTATATTGAGCACTTGATTGCGGATGGATTTCTCCGATGAAATCTAGGCCCCATTATTGAAAAGGAGCTTCAGCTTTTACTGGGATTAGAGGTAGGGTAGGGAGATTTTGTTTACCCACGAACAATTGGCAAGAATTGCAGGCTCTTACCCTAGCATTCACATCATTAAATAACTTTGGCCAATAATATCCAGCCCTTAAGATTTTGCAAGTTGTCGCTCTCCAGGCATGATGCCCCCCACATATTCCTTCATGGAATTCATCAATGACTCCTTCTGTTTCAGTTTCTGTCAGGCAACATAACAAGAAACCTAGAGGATCCTTCAAATACAACTTTCCATCAACAATGCAATATTTAATTGCAAGTGGCTTCAGAGTTCTTTATTTATATGGAGTCATGTCGTTCGGACATTGAAGAGTAAGGAGGTATACGACAATATCGTGGTACCAGGTGGAGCAAGAAAACTTATCTTCGATCTAAATCGTGGGCGTATGTTCGTCAATTTCCTCTATATCTAGGACAGAAACATGTGATTCAAGGTTATTTATCCCTAGCGCTCTGAAATTTGATTCAGCTAATAGCTTCGCCGAGCATTGACCTTTGACTAGCTTGGTCAGTTTCACCTATAGATCAAACTCTTGAATTTTAGCCAACCATCGACCTCTTCTTCCATCACTGTCTGGCTGAACTAAGATGTCTTTGATAGCATTGTTCGGCATGTAAGTGATTATTTTGGAATGTAATACATATGTTTTGAAATCCTTGAGATCTTTCACCATTGTGTAAGCTTGTTTCTCAAGTATATTGTACCTTAATTATGCATCCCTGAGGCTTTTGTTGAAGAAGGCTATTGGTTGTTCGAATCCATTCTTTTGTAGGATTATTGTTGCAACAGAACATAAGAATGCTCATAAATAACAGTGATAATAATCCATACGATCTATGGAAAGAAAGACCAGCATATGTGAAGCACTTCAGAGTTTTCGGAAGCAAATGCTACATCAAAAGAGAAGATGCCAGGATTAGAAAATTTGATTCTCGAGTTGATAAAGGCATATTGGTTGGGTACTCAAGCAAAAGGAAAGCATACAAATGTTTAAATCTAAGACTCAACATAATAATAGAAAGCATCAATGTGACTATTGATGAGACAGATGGATGAAAGATAAAAGAAAGTAGCAAAGATTCATTGAAACATGATCACGAAGAATATTTGAAAGAAGAAGAAGTAGATGAAAAATCAGATGAAGAAGAAGAGCATCCATAAGCAGAGAAAGAATAGAAATATCTTCGGGTACCTCTAAAGACACCTAGCAAACGAGTTCCTAAAAATCATCCATCAGAACAGATCATTGGAAATAAAGATGTAGGAGTTGAAACCAGAAGAAGAATCTGTTCACCAGAACAACAACACCTAGCACTACTATCTACTATTGAGCCGAGCAGTTTTGAAGAAGCCAACAAGGATGAACATTGTATCAAAGTTATGGATGAAGATTTAGATCAGATAGAGAATAGTGACACATGGGAACTAGTTCCAATACCGAAGAACAAGAACACCATTGGTACAAAATGGGTCTTCAGAAACAAGTTGAACAGGTTACCAGGAACAAAGAAAGATTGGTATGTAAGGATATGCTCTGGTTGAAGTTATAGACTTTGAAGAGACATTTTCCCCAGTTTCTAGAAATCAGATTGGTCTTGGCTTATGCATGTTCCAAAAATATTAAAGTATATCAGATGGACATGAAATCAACATTCCTAAATAGAGATCGAGAGGAAGTCTACATTGAGCAGCTAGAAGGATTCCAGCTATCAGAGAAGGAAAATTATGTTTGCAAGTTGAAGAAGGCCTTATATGGTCTCAAGAAGGACTTGAGAGTGTGGTATTTAAGACTAGACAAATACCTATAGCAATAAGGGTTCAAGAAAGGAAATGCAAACAACAATCTCTACATAAAGGTAAATCAAGATAGTATCCTGATAATTGAAGTTTATGTTGATTATATTATCTTTGGAAGCGATGATGACATGATGAGTGAGAAATTTTACAAAGACATGCAGAATGAATTTTATATGTCTTTACTTGGAGAGTTTCCTTTCTTTTTGGGTCTCCAGAGATGTCAGAGCAACAAAGGTATATTTATCTCTCAGACCAAGTATATCAGAGAAATTTGAAAAAGTTTGGAAGGATAGATTGAAAACCAGTCAGTACTCCTATGCAGACCAGTTGTACGTTAAGTAAGGATGTTGATTCTAAATATGCATATTAGAGATAGTATAGAACGATGATTGGTAGCTTACTATATGCAATAGCTTCTAGACCGGATGTGATGCAAGCAATTGGACAAGTTTCAAGGTTTCAAGAAGCACCAAAGGAATCACATGTTATGGCAGTAAATAGGATATTCAGATACCTCAAAGGTACATAAGAGTTTGGATTATGGTATCCAAAATGGAAGGACCTATCTCTTATCGCCTACATAGATGCAGATTGGGTAGGCTACATTGATGATAGAAGAAGTACAAGTGGAGCATCTTTATAATTGGGTGAGTGTCTGGTGTCATGGTTAAGCAAGAAACAGTCATCAGTCTATTTGTCTACAGCAGAAGTAGAATACATTGTAGCAGCAGCATGTTGTACTCAAGTACTTTGGATGAAGCAAACTTTGCAGGATATACAAGTAAAGCGCGATGATCCCATTTCAATACTTTGTGAAAACACCAGCACCATCGATATATCCAAGAATCCAGTGATGCATTCTAAGACGAAACACATTCCGATCAAGTATCTCTTTCTATGGGAACAGGATACAGAGAAGAACATCAAGCTAGAGAATGTCATGACAAAAGATCAGATTGCAGATATCTTCACCAAACATCTTGCAAGGGAAACTTTTGAGTATCTATGACAGAAGCTTGGAGTAGTTTCTGCCCCACAATGATTCACACGACATCAATCTTAATAGAATAGGGTGAGAGAAAGAGAAGTCTTGAAAATTTGCAAGTAAATAACCTTTTGACTGCTTTTCATATACATCAGAAATTTACACAAGGAAGCACCATGAAGAGAAAAGGCAATAGAGACAGTAGACACCTATAGATAGGGGAGCCTCCCCAAGAGGAGGATTACCCTTTGTCATTGATGTCAAATGGGGAGAGATAGAGAAAGGCATGGAGACAAAAAGAAAGAAGCACGCAGACAAGGGGAGTGATGATCATAGGGGGAGCATCGGAATAAGTATTTTCATTCCTAAGTGTTGTCATCAATGCCAAAGGGGCAGATTGTTGATAGTTTTGGTTCTCATTGATGTCAACCCTTGAAGAAGACTCGACGGTGTGGTTTTGGTACCCAAAGTTGAATTAGTAATATGGACATGTTGGATAAAGTAAATGTAGGTAAGACACTCATACATGGATAATACTCATTGTGTCATTTCCGGTTATATGTAGAACGCCACGTAGTTCCTCATAGTTAGGGAGATATGGCCTTGAGAAGTTTGTAAACCCTGAAGAGTGGTCAAGAATCCCCTAGTTGGTTACAAGTCCTTAATGCAAGGGTAAAGTTGTGTAACAAGAAAATTTTAGAAGAATTAAATTAAGGAAAGGGGTTACCGAGCATAAGTATAAATATACCTCGAGGAGTCATTCACAAGTACACTCACACACTCATTCATTGTTTATCTATCTTGTGAACTAGTGATCTTTTGCTAAGGTTATGATGGCATTTTTATGAGGTAGAAAAGGAGCGGCGAAGGTGAAAGTATCTAGGTTGCATCAAACCCTAGTTTCTGAGGTATCTATTAGTTACATGTTAGGAGGGTGCAAATGTACGCGGGCTGTAGTGGACAAAAGTGTGGATATATGTGGGTTGTAGAAGAGAAAGTTGTGTATCTATGAAAATATTTTGAAAGTTTGAGTAGATGTTGGTACCATGTCCCTAAAGGTATGAAGGGAGTCCACAGGTCAGCATCTCAAAGTTTTAGGTTAGCTACAAAAGTATTGGTATGGTTATATACTTGTTTTGATGGTTAATTTTGGTCAAGATATGGTGTATTCTTGAGGGATACTTGGTATGGTTGGTTTGGTACTTGGATATGGTATATCTTGGTTGCTTGGTTGAGTGAGGAGCACTCTTATCTCCGGTTCAGTGTATTTCATGGTTCTTATAGTTCATATCTTTGAGTTGATTGTACATGGTTGAGGCATATGCATGAGGGACATGCATTGGTTCTTTGAGATACTTCATTGATTATATGGTACAGATCTGCATATGGTTGATGGTATGGTATATGGTACAGGTTACACATGGTTGATGCTCTAGTTCATGATTCACTATTTCTTATTGATGTATCTTTGGTTCATGATTGATGCATGAGACAGTATGTATGTTGGTATACAGTTGATGTATGGTATGGTACAAGTTTAGTTGGTTGATGAGTAGATACAGGTTGATGAGATAGTGACAGAGACAATGGCAGAGACAGAGTGACAAAGGCAGTGGTAGTGACGGGGCAAGGATAGGTGGTTATAGCCACCTTCCAATTGGAGTTGGAGAACTCAGGGGATTGTATCCTCCTTCTAGTTGGAGCCAAAGAATTTAGAGAGTTGTAGCTTCCTTCGGGTTGGAGCCTGAGAATAGGGGGTTGGAGCCTCCTTCCAATTGTAGCTAGAGAATCAGGAATTTTGTGCTTCCAATGAATGTATTATTTTGATATATAAGAAAATCATTATGTGGTTTTCTCCCAGTTGGGTGTCCACGTAAATTTGGGTGTACAGTGTATCTATTGTGATGTGATGTTGTTTATGATTATATTTTTGATGATATATTGAATGATAATGATAAACTGTTGAATATTGTTGAAGAATATACTCTGGTTAAAAGTACTAAAATTTCTCATTACTAATTCACCTCCCCTCTCAGTAATCCAATAGGGAAAATCCATCCACAAGAGTCACTGGTGAGATACAACTTGGATTAAGAACCATTGTCACCTTATCAATTACTCCCCTCATTTTACTAATGAATTATTTCACCACAAGGGAAGCTTCCTGGGTGACCTCAAGGGAATGGAGAATGAAGGTCAAGGGGTTTGCAAAGATCCATGTTTTGGTCACTAGATGAAGATTTCTAGGGCTTAAGGAAGAGTGCCTTAAGAAAATATATAGGTTGAGTTTGAAAAGTACCCGCAAAACCAATGTTAGAACAACTATCGCAAGATCAAATATCATACAAAATAGCCCTGTAACAGTAGGGGAAACAAAAATAAATCTTGTTGTCCCAAAAATTGCAGCAAACCGAAGATTATATCAGCAAGAAAAAATGATAACAGCTGCAAGAATTTACCATCAAAATCACCAACAAATAATAGAAAATGAAATCTTATGACTAGTAGATAATATTCCAATATTTAAAACACGACTTTGACGGTTGAAATGGGCTATAAGTAATTGTTATCAGCAAAATATAATCATCCCTAAATGGTTGTAGAAACAAATTTCTACAGCAGCAAGAATTCACCACAGAAATCAGAAAATAAGAATGCCCATTTGCGTCTTTTGATTAGTAGATCACTTTGCAATGTTCAAGCACAAAATTCTGCGATAAATTTGTTTGTAAAAAAGAGTAAGAGAGAGATTTTGTTGCATCCCTAATGGCTGTAACTTGAAATTTATTACAGCAGTAAGAAAACCTTCAAGAATTCAAGACTTATTAGCGTGTAATGATAGCTTGGAGCATGAACAATTCATCAAAAACTCAAACGATTATAAGAGAGCATTAATCACATTTTCTAATCTACTAGTGCCTTATCTTTTGGGAAAATGGAGTCACAACATTAACAAGTTAGGATGGAAAATGAAAAGAAACTTGAACCTTGAACCCAAATCCCTATGATCCCAATCCATCTCCTTTCCAAGTCACCCAGCTCAAGAAATTAATGGAAAACTAGTTTTTAAACCCTAGGGGGATAGACCATCCTAACCCCTAATTTTAAAACCCTAGCCAATAATGTTTTCAAGGAAATAGACCCTCCTAACCCTTGAATCCACCCTTGAATGACTTCTCTTCAACTAGAAAAATATCTTGAAGGAGGAGATAGACATGCCTACCCCTCCTAGGGTTCTCCATGCAAAATAATCAAATAAAATTGTAGAAATTTACCCTTAAACCAAAGCAAACATGTAAAGATAATTCACCAAGAGCAAGCCTAGATCACAAAAAAATCCTCCAAAGAGAGTGGGATACCTCCTAGTAAGAGTGCATGAGCAAGAATCTCCAATAGAAAAAATCACACCAATCCATTGCACAAGAAAAAGAGGGTCGAAATCTTTTTGAGAGGGTGTTAAGCCTCAAGTTATGAATATGAAAAATGAAAGAATAATTGCCTCTTATTTATAGAGGAAAACCCAAGTCTTAGTTTGGTCCAATTTACAACCAAATCCTTAATTTTGGGTCGAAAATTTTGTTTTTACATTGACTTTAACCAAATTCATTTGATTTTTGTCCATGTATGCTAAATAATGACCAAAAAAGGTGAAACAAGCCTCCAACATCTTCTTCAAGTATGTTTGTTGGGTGAGATAACCTTCAAAGGCTAGGACATCATCTCCCCATGGTGCCACATCATCCCACTAGTCCACAAAATGTGGGGTAAATATCCCACAACTCCACCAAGTGTAAAACCCATGTCAAATTGAGTTCTTTAAGCTTGACATCATGCTCCAAAAGTGCAATGTTCTAGCATGGGAGGGTGACATCATGCAATTTTCATCATTCTAGGCCTCTTTCATGGGCCAATGACATCACCAAGTGTGCAACGTTCATCATCTTTATCCTCCCTTTTGTGTGGCTCAATGTCCAACATGTGGGAATTTATTCCAATATGAAGGTCCAAGTGTTGTATTACCTCCATGAAAGATGTCACCGATCAAGATCCTACAAAGACAAACAAGGTACACCCTCCAAGGGTCCACAAGTCATATGAATCATGCCAAGTAAATCAATATTAATACAAGAGAAATCTAAACAAGCACATTGGATCTCCATTTTAAAATTAAACACATTCTCAAAGACTTTATGCAATTTACCAAATTTAGATATGGAAGGGTTATCAGAGAGTCCTATTGCATAGGCCAATTCCCAAAGTAGAGGAGTGTTTCCCGGGTGAACCCTATCTAGTCCATGTAATGAATGTAAGGTGGATGAGGGAGAAAATTTTGGGCATGGGGTCATTAACATGCAAGGGTCTCCTATGGTCTCATTCCCATGGGTTCCTTTGTGGAGGGTGTGTTGTATCCTTGAGTTACCTTTCATTTGGAGCGCAACCTTTTTCCAAGCCCTATAATTACCTTATTTCTTTATTTTCTTTAGATAATTTTCAAGTCCCCTTTGCAAGGTTTCTTTATTTTGTGCATTAAATATGTTTCCTTTCAAGCGAGATATTTATAAGTCCTTTTCAAATAGGTGAGGCATTCATTCACACTCAGAACTTATGGCGGGTGCCTATAAAGGTAGAACTCAAGTTTAGGACTATGGATTTTGTGTCCTTTTGTATCCATGCCACTGCATTTTGATCATGGCTTATCTTTGTTTTTATTTATTTATTGATGCTAGCTACAAAAAACTATGGTCCTTTATCCCCTCTTCCCATAGGAGAATGAGGTACAAGCCCCTTTTTGGGGTACATGTAACCCAAAAACCCAAAATATGAGGATACAGAGAGGAAAGAAGATGGAAAGAGATAAAATATGATCAAGAATGGAATGATGGCCCATCAAGAATGACCCCTAGTATCACCCATTTCCCTGGGGGTGATGAACTTAGTATAAACTCCAGGATAACCACCAAGGTGAAAAAAGTAAAAAGCATAACTTTCGAGAAAACGTTTCATAATTAGAAAGGACCCTCTGAAACTTATTTGAATGCCCCAACTATTAAAATGATACTCACAATGAAACTTGACTAGTTACCTCATCAAGAAAGACATGTCGCCCCCTCTGGATAAATATAGTGTGGTGGATATTTCTTTGTTGTTGATGATGATGGTGATGCATGGTGATGAAGAGGGGATCTATGGGATGTGATTTCCATCCAGTTATTGGCACTCCATGCCTTCTACATGCATGCCTCGAGACAACATCTCCTTAGTTACCTCTAAGCTAGGGGGTTAACAAGTCGAAGAAGGATCATTGGCCCTTTCTCACACTGTTGTAATTTTAGGGAGGAATATAAGGAACATTATCCATTTCTTTGAACCTAAATCCCTAGATCATGATTTTAGTGTTGCCAAGAAAGTTAAAAGTAAAAATATGGCTATTGGAATAGTTGGCACTAATAACTATAGGGAGAACCATGTTCCCTCTACTAACCTCACTCAACCTACAAGGTTGACACCTTGGCAAGTGGATGAAATAAGATCTAAGGGACTATGTTTCAATTGCGACAAGAAGTACAGTATGGGGTATAAATGTGGTGAGAAGAAATTATTATACATAGAAGTTGAAGAGGAAGAATATCAATAATTTGAACTATCGCAATATATAGAACTAGAAGAGACTACTCCAACCATATCTTATCATGCATTAGCTAGCATTAGTACTCCACAGACCCTAAATATAAAAGGATATATAAAAAATAAAAATGTAACAATGTTGATTGAATCTAGTAGTACCCATAACTTCATTAATTGCAAATCAGGAAAACTTCTCAATTGCTTTATATTTCTAGCTCTAAAGTTTCAAGTAATGATTGAAAATGGAGGTACCATATATTGTTCATGGAAGTTCCATAGTATTAAGCTCAATATGGGGGAGTATTTATTGTATATTCCCATGATTGCAATTCAAATGGGTGGTGTTAATTTTGTACTATGGGTCCAATGGTTACAATCATTGAGAATAGTGGTTCTTAATTTTCATGAACTTTTTATGAGATTTTCCTCAAAAGGTAAGTAAATTGAACTTGTGGATATCCAAGGGAAACCCTCTAAAGTGATAATCTCTAACAGCATGACAAAATTACTCAAAAAGGGAGAGCATGGTGTAATTTCACGATTATGTTCACTAAATGTTCAAACATCAATACCCTCTACTCCAGTGAATCTCCAAAAATTTATCAACAATCATTCCAAGGTATTTTAAGAGATGCTTAAGGGTCTTCCACATACTTGATATCATGACCATGTTGTTCATTTGACACTTAGAAGAGTCTACATAACATTAGGCCTTACAAGTAGAAATATGCACAAAAGAGTGGCGTCGAGCATATGATTCAAGAAATGTTAGAGGCTAGCATCATTCAATATAGACAAAATGTTTTCTCTACACCAATGATGATAGTTTAAAAGAAGGAAGGTTCATGGCATATGTGTCCGGATTATAGACAACTCGACAAAATGACCATTAAAGATAGGTTTCATCTTCCTGACATTGATAAATTTTTAGATGAATTACAAGGGGCAACTTTCTTTACTGAGTTGGATATTCATTCTAAATATCATCAAATCATAATGAGGAAAGAACACATTCCCAAAACAAACTTTAGAACACATGAAGGTAATTATGATTTTTTGGTGACGCCATTTGGCCTTACTAATGCACCTTCAACATTTCAAAGGAGCTTGATGAATTATATTTTCAAACCCTTCCTCAAAAAATTTGTGTAAGTATTTTTTTGATGATATACTAATATAAAACAAATCTTGGAAAGAGCATATCTAACATGTTGAAATGGTCTTAAAACTATTAAAAGAGAAACAATTATAATAAAATCCTTCCAAGTGTTCCTTTCGGGTTCAAGAAGTGGAATATTGGGTCATATGGTATCTCATGAAGGTATCAAAGTGGACCCTAAAAAATTTGGAATGGCCAATTTCCAAAACCTTGAAGCATCTTAGAGGATTTGTAGTATTGATAGGGTATTACCACAAGTTTTTCAAGAATTACATGGTTAAATAGCCTCACCTCTAATAGTGTCATTAAAGAAGGAGGCATTTTCTTAGACTTAAGAAGTAAATAAAGATTTTGAAAAACCTAAGAAGGCTATGTGTATGAATCTTGTCCTGACCACACCTGACTTCATAGAAATATTTATTATGGAGTGTGATGCCTCAAGCCATGGAAATGGTGCAATTTTAATGCCAGAAGGAAGTCCCCTTGCCTTTGAAATCAGCCATATTAAAGGAAAAATGTTACTCAAACCCATTTATTAAAAATAAATCTTGGCCATATTATATGCAGTTAAGAAATGTTTCCCTTAGCTAATAAGAAAACAATTCAAAGGGTCAATTGGGTTTAGCCCGAGTGGTTTGTGTTGAAGGGTGTTTCCCCCCCTCACGCAGGTTCAATTCCTGCAAGTGACATATTGAGCTCTTAAATTAGAAATCTATCGAAAAAGCCTCAAATTTCTACAAAAATTGGTTTACCTGGAGTACCATCCTCGAAATGAGGGGAAGTGCCCGGTGGGTTTCCCCGGGCTCTATCCAATGTAATCAAAGAAAACACTTCAAAGTAAAAATATATCATGATAGTTTTAAGTACTTCTTGGGACAGTGATTATCCTCAAAAGAGAAAAATAAATGGGTTACAAAGATGCTAGGTTATGACTTTGAAATTATCTACAAAAAAAAGGAAAACAAAATATCATGGCAGATGCACTTTCAAGGAAAGAAGAAGACATGGAGGGTTTATTGTGTGTTATTTACATTCTACAATTTGACTAGGTGGAAGATGCAATAATAGAATGGAAGCAAGATCGGAAGGTATGCAAGGTCATTTAGCAACTACAAGAGGACCCAAGTTCATTAGATAAATTTGTATGGAATAATGAATTTTCATGGTATAAAGATCACCTATATTTATGTAAGAATTCCAAACTCAAACAGAAGGTCCTTTTGGAATTTCATACTTCTCCTATAGGAGGATATTTAAGGTTCTTGAAAACTTACCATGGGATCAAGAAGGATTTTTCCTAGGAAGGTATTAAACCTAATGTTGAAAATGTTTTGGTTGAAAGTGTGGTCTGCAAATAGAATAATGGAGAGATAATCAAGACCATGGTGCTCCTACAACCATTAGCCATACCAAGTCAACATTGGGAAGAGGTTTCAGTATATTTTATTACAAATCTACCCAAGTCTAAAGGAAACAATTGCATCGTTGTATTAGTGAATTGACTCATAAAGTATGCCCATTTTCTCTCTCTTTATCATCCTTTTAAAGCATGTATAGTAGCCACAAACTTTATGGAAATAGTTTAGATGCTACATGGAATCCCTAAGATTATTGTAAGTGATAGAGATCCAATTTTCACATGAAATTTTTGGACTAAATTATTTTCTTGTTTGGGTACTTAATTGGCTCACAACTCCTCTTACCATCATTAATCTGATGGGAAAACTAAGAATGTGAATAAATGTCTAGAAGGGTATATTTGTTGTTTTACATTTGATAAAATAACACAATGGGTCAAGTGGTTTCCCTAGGTAGAATGGTGGTATATCACATCCTTCCATACTTCATTAAAAATGTCCTCATTCATGGAACTTTATGGATATCACCCTCCATCCATCACATCACCCTTAAAAGGGAAAGAGAAGGTTCAAGCAGTGGAGGAACACATAGAGCATCAACAAGAGGTTCTCAAACTATTGAAGGATAACTTTGTTACATTAAAAAATAGGATGAAACAACAAGAAAATCAACATTGCAATGAAAGGGAATTTGAAGTGGGGGATTGGGTAGTTTTGAGGCTACAACCATAAAAACAAATTTCCATCAAGCAACAAAATAAGGACAATAAATTGGCACCCAAGTACCATGGTCCCTATAAGGTGTTGGATAGGATTGGAAGTATGGATTACAAATTGGATTTTCCTCCATCCTCACATATACATCCAGTATTCCATGATTATTTCTTAAAGAAGGTAGTCGATGAAAATACATAATTCAAACTATTTCACCCAAGATTATTGAAGAAGGGAAAATCATATTAGAACCAGAAACAATCCTTAAAACCAAAATTAAGAAGTTGTGAAATCAAGAAGTTACTCAGTACCTCATCAAGTGGAAGAACCTACCAGTAGAAAAGGTGGCATGGGAAGATGAGTTCTTCATGTAAAAACATTTGCTACTAATCAAGTGTTGAAGGAAACACTTGTTTGAAGGGAGGTACATGTTAAGCCCTAGACAAAGGCCCATGTTAATCCTTTTATATTGAGTTATCATGTTCCTATTGTTATATTATTTTTTATAGTTATACCCTTTAATTGTAATCATACCCTTTGTCTCCTATATATAGCATGGAGACCTTGTCTTAGAATCCTCTCATCTTGTACAATTTTTCTATTGTAA
>ML816520.1:4089-15280 GCA_009831015.1 Picea engelmannii
CATTAAAGTGCATAAAAATAGCTTGAAATTCAAAGATACCTTAGGTGACCCCTTTGAATGGTAAGGAGATGTTGATTATGTCAAAATGAGGTCAAAAGGGTGGTACTGGCATGTAATTGGAGGTTTGTGGTATATAGTATAGGAAAAGAGCATGGTCAAAACCGGGGACCAACAACAATTGTTCAAAACGCGTTCAGCCTCCTCGTGAATCAGACATCGCCGAAGGATGGTGTCTATACCCCGACGATATAAGGTGTCGCCGATGATGAGATAACGGCGAGAGTGGTGACGACTGCGTCGACACTCTTCATGAGAGATGTTAGGCTGAAAACGTTGGGTTTGAAGGTAGAGGAGAATGTCTCCATACCAAGGATCAGAGGTGCGGATGAGGAAGAGAGATTCGTCGGGGAGAGAATATCTAGGTTCAATGTTTTCATCGGCATGAGAGAGAGCACAGATGAGCTCGGCAAACACCAGGGATTTTTTGGCTTTGGCCTTTGTAAACTCAAGATCGAATTCTTGAAGAATAACGATCCATTTTGAATATTTGCCCCCAAGTACTTGACGTGTCAAGACGTGGTACATGGGGTTGGAGTCTGCGATTACCGTGGTGGTGCGTAATAATATGTAGTGGGGGAACCTCTGGACAGCAATGACGGCTGCCAGAGCCAGTTTCTCAACATGCGAATATCTGAGTTCGGGTCCAGATAAACTCTTGCTCAGATAATAAATCACATGTTCTTCATCGTTGGGGTCTTCTTGGACTAACACCATCGCAATGGTGGAAGTAGAAGCGGCCAAGTAAAGGATGTAATCCTTTGTATATTCGGGGGGATGTAACAAAGGTGCGTGGGTTAAAGTGTGCTTGAGAGCATCAAATGACCGTTGGGCAGCGTCATCCCAGATGAAAGGGATGTTCTTTTGCAGTAACCGCATAAATCCTTTAGTGATATCGACGTAGTTGCAGATGAAACGACGAAGAAAGTTAGCTTTGCCTTGCAAACTTTGGAGTTGAGTTAAATTGGTAGGTGGGGGTAAGGCTAGAATGGCCTTAATCTTTAAGGGATCCACCCTGATCCCATCTTTGGAGACAATGAAACCGAGGAGTCGACCGGATTCGATAGCAAAAATGCATTTGTGTGGATTCAGATGAATACGGTAGAACCTACATCGAAGAAAAATCGCCCGCAAGTGGTTGAGGTGATCGGATCGATTTAGCGAATGGGTGGGTAAATCGTCGAGGTAAGGTTCCGCGATATGTTTGATGTCATGGAAAGCATACGACATGGCCCGCTGGAAAGTGGCACCAGCATTTTTAAGGCCAAAAGGTAGCTTTCAGTAGGCGAAAGTACCCCAAGGACATATGAAGGTTGTCTTATGTTGATTAGATGGTAAGATTTCAATCTGGTTATATCCAGAAAAGCCATCCATGAAAGAGAAGATTACGCTTCCTGCGCAATTATCGATGATTTGGTCGATGAAGGGCATAGGGTAGTTGTCCTTGGGACAAGATTTGTTGATATCTTGATAATCAATGCAAACATGGATGGTCCCTTGTTTCTTGGCAACTGGAACGAGGTTGGAGACCCATTCGGTCAAAGGGACAGGATAGATGAAGCCGATTTTAGAAGTTTTTCAACTTCTGCCTTTATGGCTGCAATTTTCTTGGGATGAACCGGGCGAAGTTTCTGTCGAACCGGTTTTGCGTCAGGGTAAGTTTTGATTTTGTGCACGATGATTGAGGGGTCGATCCCTGGCATTTCCTCGTAACTCCATGCGAAGACATCGCGGAATTCTTTGAACAAAGCGGTGTAAGAGACCACTTCTTCGGGTGTGCAATTAGAACCTAGGTTAATGTTTTCCACGACACCTTCCTTGATCGAAATGTCGATCGCGATCATAGTGGAGATGTTACTCATGTTCCCCTCAGAGAGAGTATCTTGTGTGAGTATGGGGGATTGTGGAGCATGGGTAGCATCGAGGGGAGAGACAGTGTGTATGTCTTGATGAATTTCTTCCAATGGTGGAAGAAAAGAGGATCGATGATGGTTATCATCCCAAGGTAACTCGTCGATGCTGAGCATTTCCATAATCGATTCGTCCGAAGGGAAAATGTGGGAAATGTAATCGACAGCAGATGATAGGGAATCCAACCAGGAGGGCATCGAAAAGGCATCGGGTGCCAACGAATGAGAATTGTTGGAAGAGGGAGAGGTAGATTGGATAGCTACGTATTCGGCCTCGGCTGGGCTGAGTGGCATAGTGTCACTGAGCACATCGAATTCCAGAGGACTAGGTACAATCCAAGGATCAGATGATTCCAAGGATTGATATGGCATAGTCGAGACCATATTAACAACGACAATATGATGTGCGGTAGGTGGAAGTGGTGTAGGGAAAGTACCCATCGGGCAAGAATCTTTTAATAAGCCAACACCAACTCTTTCATACGTAACTGCGTGGTCTCCTAAGAAAAGAATGTTGTTGGTGGCAGGGATGCGAGCGTAGGGTGTACAGAAATCAAGTTGATCGATGGTGTAAATTTTGCCTTGATGGGGGAATTGTACACATCAGAACACCAACGAGGCAACGACAGTCATAGCGTAGAACCAACTTCTTCCAAGTAATAGGTTGTAATCGAGGGGAGCATCGACTACCTCAACGTCAATCATAACAGTTTTTCCACCCAACTGAACGGCTAAGGATTGTAATAATCCATGAGGATGAAAACCTCGTCTATCGAAAGTGCGTAACATCGTAGGGGATTTGTTAAGGGTAGGTGATTTCAAGCCTTTCCAATAGGTTAGAGACATGACACAGGTAGAGGCTCCCTCATCCAGAATAGTTCGGTGGATTTGTTGATTGTGAACAACAACGTCGATTTGGAAAGCTAGCTGGTGGGAGAATCGTGGTTGATGGTCGTCTAGATTAAATGTGAGGTTGTTTTATGACTCGGGATCAAAAGCACCGATAGCAGCTAAGAGCGTTCTACGTTGGCTGGGGCAGTGTTGTAGAACTTCCAAGGCGGACATAGCACACGGTGCCTGGGCCAAATCTTCTACAATATTGTAGTTTTGGGCAACCCGTGAATTAGGATTGAAAGTAGATTTATGGATGGTGCTCTTAGGAGGGCATAAGATGGATTCAAAAGACGGTTTCTCAATCTGAAGTGGCCCGGATGGAGGGATAACAGAGGAAGGATTAGCAGAAGATGGCAACGGATCTGGGGGGGAATCGTTATCAATCTTCGGCTTATCAGGTTTAACTGGTGTGTCATATGTCCCAGAGCAGGTGGTTAGGTTAACCCCATTAAACATGTAGATGTGGGCACTTATCGAGGTCTCATCATGGGGTTGGTTGGAAGTGCCCCCCGGCGTGGGGGTTTGTGCAACCAAAGATTGTTGCTGTGGAAAAGGGTGAGTAAGAACAGCGAGTTGTGAATTTCCCTTAAAAAGTTTGGCCACTTCATCGCGATGTGGGCAGTCTCGAGTGTAGTGATCATCTCCACAAATGAGACATGGGAATTTCGGTTTTTGTTGTGGTTGCTTTCTGGAAGCAGGGGTTTGTGGTTGGGTTTTGGGTTGTTCATTGTTATTGTTTTTCTTTGGTTTATTCTTCGCTTTCTTCTTGCCCCCAAGTTGTTGTGACGGGGTTGATTGAACCGCATTCACATCAGAGATCTGAGTTTGAGGGGGGGTAGAAGAGGGTGAGGTCGGGCTGGGAGCGGCCGTCGAAGCGGGCCGTTGAATTGTTCCAGTCAACTGGGTTGTAGATTGGGTTTTGACAGAGCCAATAACTCCATCTGCGTGGGAAGAAGATGATGGTTTGGATGGATCGTTAGTGGCACAGGTAGCATTCGGTATCAACTCATACAGAGTACCGGATTGTGAATAGACTAAGTCTAAGTACTGAGCTCGGGCAATGGCCTCTTCCTCGGTGACTAAACCACCCATGGCAACATCATGAGCGATCTGGGGTAACAACGATTTTGTGAACCATTCTGCTAACAATTGGTCAGGAATGACTGCTTTGAGTGGCCTTCGTCGTCGTCTCCATTCATGGATATGATCGGAGATATGTATGGAAGTTGTCTGGCGAAGGGAGGTTAACATTTCAGTACCTGTCTCGTATCGAATAGGCAGTTGAAAGTGCGTGAGGAAGGACATGGAGAGGGAGTTGAAATTGTGAAAAGATGCGCGTGGTAGTTCAATATACCATTTCGCTGCGGAACCCGTAAGTGTTCGTTGGAAAAGATGCAACCGAATAGAATCGTCCATGAGGGAGTTGGATGAGCACCACAACTGGAACGTCATCACATGGTTGTTTGGGTCTTCTCCGAGCTTTCTGTCAAATTTTGGGATATCAGAAGGAAGTTTAGCTGGAATAGCTGGCCAAACCGGAGAATGATAAATAGGATCATTCGTTAACCGAGACAAGTCTGGAAGATCCAGGGTAGCTAGAAAAGGTAGTTGTCGGTTAATCTGTGGATAATGTTGGTGTGGTAGAGGGACACCAGTGGGGCCCATTACCGGGTTATGTGGATAATTATAACTAGTGGGCCCTCTCATGTGAGGTTGGTTTTGACCAGAGTACACAGGATTTTAGTTGTTTTGAGAAGTATGTGTGAGCGGAGGATAACCATATGGGTTTTGTGGGTTATAGGTTGGGTTTGGCATTTGTCCAAAAGGGGGTTGTTGCGGAATCTAAGCATTTTGTCCTACCGAGAACTGTGGGTTTCCTTGAGAAAGGATGTTCCACGGATTAGGTGCGGCGGACACGTTTTGTCTGTGTGGCTGATGGTAGACTCTAGATTGAGGTTGCCCCCCAGCCTGAGGGTGCCCCCCGAATGGAATTTGTCCTCCAGTGGGAGGCTGCCCCCCAGCTTGAGGTAGAGTTCCCGGGATTTGAGAACCAGACGTAAATGACTGACCGGTGCCACTGAGTGGGTTAGGACCACCAAGACCGATCCCTCCGGGTTGTTGGATAGGTATGGAACTTCCCGGTATAACTTGGGTTGTAGTTTGGGCAGTGGTGGCAATGGAAGCATTCAGTGCCCTAAATCCAAAAGGGAGTGTAGGTCTTGGTGTTACAGGTGTGCCAATCGCAGCTTGAGTGACCACCGTGTTACTGGTAGGGATAGTCGGAATGTGCGGGACCATTGTAGAATGGGTTGTCTGGAGGGGAATAATAGACCTTGGGCCGACGGACGGTATGTTCGAACCAACGGGTGGTGTGGCTATAAAAGTGGTGGTACCAGTAAAATGATTTGGAGGTACAGTGTAGGATAAAGGTATGTCAGCACCTTCTCCAGTTCCATAAAGATCTTGCACCAGGCGTGGTGGACTCCGAACAATGTCTGCGGTCCAAAAAGGGTCATCGGGTAAAGGGTTTTGATGAGACCCGACTGGAATGTCAGAAGGATTAATGACAACGAATTCTCCAGTAGAATTCAGGTGGAGGATACGTCGTTCATATCCTTCCGGGATGTGGTAAGCCTCCGGAGACTCTGAGACAATTCGAAAATTCTCCAAAGAGGTGGGAACTTCTTCCTGGGAAGTTGTAGTATTTTGAACCTCGCTCTGTTGAGGAGATTCCTCCATAGAATGAGGGGGTAAAGGGGTGTTTCCTTCCATATTTTCTGGAGGAAGTCCCTGTAGCCTCCGCGAATGGCGTGGAGGGTCAATGTTGGCTAAAAAGAGTCGGCGAACAAAGATCTATGGCCAACTACCGAAAAGAAACAGCACACGCTAATAAAAATCTAAGAATCACAACCAAGAAAACAAGACCTTCTATTGATGACCGTGCTAGTTGGTGATGAAATCCAACGTCGCGTGATCAAGTCCAGAAGGGGCGAGGGTAGGGTGGAATAGTTACAATGGCGACCTGCTTAACAGAATTATGCCTTGGTGCAAGCTTCCACGCAGTAATTGTGGATTTACCCTCCAAGGAGCCCGAGTGAGTTTGACCAATGTCTTCTCTAGGTACAATGAGACTTCCCGTCACCGTCACCTTATGTAAGACCCTAAAGATTATGGTCACTAAGGTTACCGATTCGCAGTCAGCCCCTGGGCGGGAACAGTCGACAGTCCGACCAGAACGTACGGGCAGGGTATCGAGCCTGAAATCAACGAAAAGGCTTCCACGCAGTAATTGTGGATTTACCTTGAAGTGACCCCCATAATACGATCTGACCACCACAATCAGTTAAACCACGGAGGGTTAGTCCCCGTAGATTACCCGAATGCGACCTCATGCGTAACCCCTGTGTTAGAGGGGGATCCCAGGCAGACTTATACGATGATTGGATTTGACTCTCCCTAACTCAGGATGCTAGTGTTTGTTGTGGAAACTTTGGAGAGTTATGCTCACAGCCCTGATCCAAAGTACTAAGCCTAATCTACTATTGGTGGAGGATCCTAGAAAAGAAAAAGTTCTAAATAACTTTTAATTAACGTTGATTTTATGGTTGTTCTTTACGCAAAAAATGGGTGCATGGAAGTGAAACGAATGGAATTATGACTCAGTCCCAAAAAATGCATCAAATATGGTAAGCATTCATTTCTTTTCGATGAACATCTATCTAAGGGAGAGAGAGAGTTCTTTTCACTAACAAGCACGAATAAGGAGTGTCCTCAAACAATTCTTTTTCTCAATCAAATCCTGATGTAATGCTTAAACTTTTGAGATACCTTCTAACATGCACAATCAATCATGAAGATGATTTTTCATTGTCTGTATATGTTATCCACAATTTTGGTCGTCATGATGAAATAATGATGATGGAGAAATCAGGCTCTTCACTAGAACACTTTCCTGAGAAAAGTTACATTTTGTCTGCTTCCAGAAATCATACTTTTAAGGGAGGTTCGTAGGATACCTATATATTTGCCTGTGAGAATCCATGATTCTCGCAGGCTGCATTAAGCTGGAGTGTGAGGGGTTCGCACTGTACCTAATTATCAGGGTGCGAACATCTTCTAAAGGAAGGAAAAAGATAAATTCTCGAGCCTTCTAGAAGGGAATCTTCTAGAAGGGTGAGTTGGCATTCGAATGGTTGTCAAATACTGGTTTTCCTGATATCTTGGGATCATTCCTATCCAAGTAACTAATCTATTCTCTCCTATATATTGAAGGGAATGCTTATGGAAAAGGTTAGAAGCAAACTAGCAAGAGATTGATTGGAGAATTAGTGGAAGATTGTATGAAGGACTGATGCTACAACAGCTAGAGATACCAGCAAGGTCATCAAAAGTGGTTGATTTTCTTCATGTATGAGCGAGTGTGTGTGTCGGAGCTAGGAGCCATCGAAAGGAGATCTACAACATCAAGGCTCAGGTTGTAAGTTTCACTTTCTATCAATTTAATACAGTAATATGTCCCTTTCCCATAAATATGATATCACTTTATTACATAACTCCTTGATCATATGTATAGATTAGCTATTGAATATATTGATTTGCCTTCACTTCGATTGGTTTTTACTGTTGTGATCTGAACGGCACAAGAGCGTTGGAGCGAAGCTTGGAACAACCGAGACCTAAGGAAGCATTCATAAGGTATGTTCATAATCCTTGCCTCTTAGTTCATTCAATAGTCTAGATCTAGGGAAAGAATATTATTCTGTCCTGTTTTGTTCTAGATCCAGGTGGATCTAGGGAGATCGGTTTGTGTCTGCACTTACGGATTTATCCATTAACAAAATTGGCGACTCCGCTGGGGAATCATTCCCTTTTTCTTTATGGTTTTTGAGTTTTTTTGTGGCCATTTGCTCTAGATTATTTTTTCTCCTGTCTTGTCTGTCTCTGAGTCTTGAGGATATCCTGATAGACTTACTGGGTTCATAAGCCTGTTTGAATTTTACTTCATTTTCAAAAAAAATTGTCATCTTCAGGAGTTCTCACACTGTGTTTAACTGCAGACTACGAGAACTGTTCAGGTTCGCACCATGTACATAGGGTCCAGTGTGAACACCCCGCACCTTGCTACAAGTTTTCCTGTGAGAATCTCATCTTCTCGCACTGTGTAACACTGCTTGCCTGCGAGCAAGATTTTTGAAAATTTTGAAATTGAGTTTTGTTTTTTCCAACTGCTCAGATCAGTTGAATTACCTCTTTTGGGCTTATTGGATCATTGATTTATATATCTCTTTCTTTAGTTTGCTTGCTTGAACAAATTTAGGGTTTCAAGGTTTTTTCTTGCCTTTGTAGCTTGACTTTCATTTCTTGGCTCTTATTGGCAATCTCATTCTCTCTGACTTCTGGAGTTGAGTGTGTCGGATTGGCTGAGAACTAGTGATTGGTTGAGAGTTAAGTGTTTGGTGTTTCTCATTTGCTTGTTGGTTCGAAAGTACATTTCCGTTTGCATTGAGAAGACTATTTGGTTTGTTCTTTGTTCTTGCTTTCGTTGAAAGAGTTGATTGGGTTGTTATTGCTTGATTCTTTGTGATTTGATTTTCTGCTCTCTCATTGATATAGTGCGAGTTCTTTTTGGAAAGTGAACACAATTGTTTTCTTCCATCAAATTGTTTTTTTCATTTACAAAACATTGAAAATCAAATTTTAGGAATTGTTGAAGCTTTGAAAAAGAAAACATAGTATATTGTCATTTGATGAATGATTGTTTGTATTGACATTTGAAAATGAAATTTTGCATATGATTCGTGGTTGATTTAGAAAACTTCTCTCTCTCCCATATATAGGATTCATTGAACGGAAAGTGTTATTTTTCATTTTCATTCTTGCATTATTTGGGTCAGAGTCATACACACATGAGTTTCATTTCCGTTACCTTTGAGTAAACAACAACCATTAAAAACATTGCCTAATCTTAAAATGTATCTAGTAACTCTTTTCTAGGGCTCTTTTACACCAACATTTAGTTAGGCTAGTGCTTTGGAGTAGGAAGAGAGATACACTCTCCAAAAGCTCAAAACACACAATAGCATCTTGAGTTAGGGAGTGTTAAATTCCATTTTCAACATATTGTCCTGGGAAGCCCTTCTAACACAAGGGTCAAGCACTAGGTTGCATTGGTGTTGGCAGAGTTACTAACCCTGCTTTGTTGACATCGGTGTAGAGATTGCACATATTACGGGGGTCACTCCGAGGTATACCCACAATTATGAGTGGAAGACTTTGAGTTGATTTCGGGCTAGATACCCTGCCCTTGCGTGTGGATCAGACTGACGATTGTTCCCCCAGGTTTTACTGTTGTTTGTGGTGACCTTAGTGGCCTATCTCTCTAGGTTCTTACCCAAGGTGATTGTGAAGGGGAAAGTCTTCACGGTACCTGGAATTGATGTTGATCAAACTAACTCGGGCTCCTTGGAGGGTATACCCACGATTATGTGTGGGATCTTGCACCAGGGTGTAAGTCCGTTAAGCAGGTCGTCAACGTAACTTTTCCACAATAGCCCCGCCCCTTCTTGTCTTGTTGTTGCGACGTTGGATTTCATCACCAACTAGTGGCTTTGAAATTAGAAGGTATTGTTTGCTTGGTGATTGTTTCCTAGTTTTTGTTTACTAGTGTGTGTTGTTTGTTTCTCGAAGTTGACCTTAGGATTTTCTTCGAGGAGCTTGTTACTTGTTTACAATTGCTCCCCCACGACGTTCACGTAGAATGCAAGGTTTATCTCCAGAACATCTGGACGATTCTCAACCTCCACCTACTAGTACACCTGAGGGCTCTCCTCGCCAGAGTGAAGTCCCAGTTGTCACCCCACCACATGGGGAGACAAGTGACGTTCCAGTTGTCACTACACCACCTCCACAGGTAGAACGAATTGACTCTCTAGAAGATTTTCGAGTTACCAATACGAGAGAGGATTATCGCATTCACCGTGGTGAACGACCTTTTGTGCGATTAAATTCTTCTGACGAAGTCGTTGTTACTTCTTCTGAATCAACCATTGGGCCTTCCTCCGGTGTAGTAGGCCAAGATCCTTTTTGGTCAGGTGATTTCCGACGAGTCCTTTTTGGTACTGAAGCACCTACCGTCTACGAAATCAACCCTCCGGTGTCTCCTAAGCTAGAAACAACACCAGAGACTACCACTTATCGTTTTGTTCTTCCTCCCAAGATGGCCCGTCTCGCGAATACTACGAGTGTCCAAACCGGAATTACTGCAGCTACTCTTTCTCCTATCAATACCCAGTGAATGCTTGAGGTTAACCCAAATTTACCTCCTGGTTACCATGCGTTGAATGCTTTGTTGAATGCTTCCAATCCAACACCTCCGCAAACCCCAGCCGGTTCTCCAAGTGGTCCTCCTTTTCCTGGGTACACTATTCCCGGTTTTATTCTGACACTCCCTCCTCAATTGTTTCCTTCTGGCAATCCTAATCCTAGTGGCACTATCCCGATTGTTGCAACGAACCCGCAGATTCCTGTTGGTGCACAGGGTGGTATGGTTCCTTTTCCTTTTCCCGGACATAACACAGTCACTACGCAACCTACGGTTGGCACACAACTTCCGGGTGGAACTATACCTATGATAGGGGGACCAACCTCACCTTTTGGACAAAACATACCTCCTGAATTGGCCCAGTATTGGAATCAGCTTCTACAAAACTTTCCTCAAAATGCTGGGGGGTAGCAAACTGTCCCTACTATAGGCCAACCGTATCCAGGTATAACCAATCCTATTTGGGGTTTGGGTCAAACTACTCAACCTCAGGTCCCGACTCAAACTCAAGGTTACAATCCTTAGAGTTACTATCCTATCCATCCACCACCGAATCAGCCAGGGTCTTCCCTCTACGGACAGTCTACTTACGGTCCTACTGGTTTTCCGACAGGGCTTCCACCCCAAAGTCACCAGTACCCACAAGTGAATCGACAGTTGCCTTTTCTCGCTACTTTGGACTTGCCAGATTTGACTAGGATTCTGAATGATCCTATTCGTCACTCCTCCCAATGGCCTGCTATTCCTGCTAAGCTTCCATCGGATATCTCAAAATTTGATGGCAAGGCGGGGGAGGATCCAAATAATCATGTGATGACCTTTCATCTGTGGTGTTCATCCAACTCTTTGATGGATGACTCCATTCGCCTACGTCTTTTTCAAAGAACTCTTACTGGTTCCACTGCGAAGTGGTATATTGAATTGCCACGAGGTTTCTTCTCCGATTTTAACACCCTGGCTATGGCTTTTCTTACACATTACCAGTTGTCGATCCGTTATGATACTGGGA